>JABUQX010144192.1:0-5000 GCA_015478945.1 Trachelipus rathkii
ATCTAAGCTGCTGCACCTCTCCAAGGTTAGATGGCCCCTTGCCGTGGTAGAGTTGAGCTCCACGGCCGCAGCAGATATATATATATATATATATAGAGTAGAGATAGATATGAGTGAGAGAGAGAGTATATAAGAGCAGCAGAGGCGGAAGATAGATATTTATATATATATATATATATATATATATATATATATATATATATATATATATATTTATGTATATATATATTAGGGTGGTCGCAAGAAATCGATGCCCAAATTTCTTTGATGGGAACTCTTAAGTTGGCAATTGTGTAAAATGATTTTCAAAGTTTTAGTTTCGATCGAATAACGTTAAGACCTGCTAACGCTAAGGTCTCTAGCATGAAAAGGCTATTTTTCAAATGAAAAGATTAGGGGTTTCCTGCTTTAAATTTAGAACGGTTTGTCCTAGGAACTGCTTTTGTTTTCTAGAGAATGTTTCTGGCTTTATTTATTCCACATGTTTGACAAACGTACAGATCGGAAGATATTTGGCTTTTTCGAACTAAAAACAAATCAACTTTTTTCCAAAAATTAAAATTTGCTATAAACGTGATAAAATTACTTTTTAACCATGCTTTTGTTGTTCGTTAAACGCTTTGCAACTCTCAAACACATTAAAGAAACAGCAGTTCGTCATTCAGATGCACTGATTTCAACCTTTATGCTTGCGACAAGCGAGGCGAAACAGATCCATTTTAGGCTTAAAAAGAAATAGTGTATGTTCGGAAGCAGAAAGAAAATATTTTTCCGATTCGATATATACCTCATCAAATTACTGGCAGTAAATTGCCATCCAATGGTCAAGTTTTAAGCTGTTTGTTTTACAATAAACGTCACATTAAACTAGAAACCAGAGATGCTGCAAGGTTCAAAAAAAGTTGTACTTTTTTTGGGAGAAATATAATATACGTACCAAACATTTGAAAATTGTATTGCGAAGCTTGAAAAACTTCACGAGGAGTGGAGAAAACTGCAAATATGTAACCAGAAGTAAGTCACCAAAGTAAGAAAGAAAGCTTTTGTCAGGCCTTGATGATCCATTTGATATTTTACACCAAGGCGCACTGAGAAACACAAATGTAGAAGACAGACAGGTTATGCTCCTTCAAAGACAAAAGGAACGTACTGGCTGCGTGGGAGGAGTCGATATAAAATTCCAACGGGTAGAAGACGAAGAGATCAGGAGAAAAAGTAGCTGAGATGGTGAGATTGAAAATCGAACTAGAACCTATAGGTTAGCCTAGAGTGTAGTTTAAATATAGTAGTTAGTTCCTATCTGGATCTATATTTTGCTGTACCTACCTAGCACCTTGGTATCTTTGTACGTAAATAAATATGTTTGTTGTTCTCAAGCTTTTTTCTGTGTGTTTCAATCGTTTCCTTCCGTCGTTTTCAGATAACGGAGAGGAAGTAATGGGATTTTAAGCAACACAAACAGTGCTTTTTGAGAAGAACCACATAGAAATCAAATAGATAGAAGAGAAGGGAATTTATGGCATTTTGCGGGTAACAGGGAACATAATAAAACCTGAAGAAAGAGCAATTAAAGATAAAGAAATTATCACAGAAGCAGTATTAGTAGATAGATGTAATATTTTGGATAGAGACGCGGTTAGAATTGTTTCGGTTACTGCTTCGAAGAATTAGGGTAAGATCCACAGAAGTTAGCAAACAGTAGGTCTACCGTACAAGTCTGCAGGCAGAAAATTAGAGAAAGATAGAGATTGAAATAGTTCGAAATGGGATTTATAAGGTGCTATCCCCACATTGGGATGGGAAATTGACCCCAGATATATTGAATAAAGAAAATGTAGAGAAGTTGACATTTTAATTATTGTGGGGAGATGAAGGCAGCTGATAGGAGTTCTCATTTTAAAAATATTAGATGGATAAACAATGCAAAAAGTTATTTATGAAGTGGAAAAATAAGTGAAGTAGTATAAAAAAATAGCTAATATGTTTTGGACACTACTGCTATTAATACTGGTGTTCTGAGAGGAACTTTGTGTTGGGATAGAAACAATTTATTAGAGATTTATAGCTGGCACAACACAATGTTTCTAGGCGTGTAATGACGATAGAGCTGGTGGTAAATAGTTCAACTGATGGTCTCTACCCTGACATTTAAAAGATTTCAAAATTAAAGTTCTAAAATTGACCAAAAAATAAAAATAATTATTGGTCTTGATGATGAACAGGTCAAATTTGTAACAATGTAAATGATCTCGGAAGAGATTCCTGCTTTCTCTAAGCGGAAATTAAAATAACCACGGCATCAGCCCAGAGAAGATTATAAAGAATTTTTACTGTTGTGTTTGATATTTTTAGGTCGTGTTGCTTCAGAAAACATTTCTTATCCCCAAACCCACATGGTTGGGAAACTAACTAATTAATTAGCCAGTGTGCACCTTTGAATACTTTGCCTTTTCAGGGATCATTTTTTATGATTCTTCAGGACAACTTAATTGAATTTACATATTGATAATTTTTTACAGTTGTCACACATCACGGGGCAGAGCCCTGAGCCTATGAGGGGTACACCTAAAGTCAACACCAAAGCAAAATTACTTGGTGATATATTTAGCTGGAAGTGGGGAGACACCAGCAGGAAACACAGAGATGGAAGAGAACGGCGAACAGATGTGGTAGGGTGTTAAAAGTACCTGCAGTGAATCTGCGCCCTGAGTTACTATCAACACAAACCCATAAAGCCAACACAGCACCCCAGTCGGTGAGGGAGCACGTAAGCGTGGTGGGTGGCTGAGTACAGCTTCCTGAGCACCTGCCGCCGAGAGGTACTGAGTGAGATAAAGCATCAACAGCGCTGGAACCCGGAAAATGTAGTTTTGTGTTTGACCCATCCAAAGCCGGGTGAAACCAGAGCCCCCAGATATGAGAGTAGTACTCATACAAGGGCGGATGAGGCCCTTGTATGCTGGAGCAACGAGCAGTAGTGGTGCTCAGCCCAAAACATAACCTGAAGCGTTGATGGTCGTTCAGCAACGGTTGTGATGTGAGGTTTCAAGACATTTTTTTATGTTAAGGCTAAGGATGTTTATATTGTCAAAACAGGAGAGACGAGAGAACGTCGAAAGAGATAGGAAAGTTAAGGCGTCTTAGAGAGGGAGATTTGTGGTGAAGCTTAAAGAATTGAATTTGCCAGCGGTTCAATGACCAAACCGGAAATTTATCCAGATCAGTGAGAATCGAAATTTGACGAGAGGTTAAATTTTAGGTAAAAGAAGGAGCAGAATTGAAATAGAGTTGAAGAATGAAGGGTCGAGTCATTTGGGCATAAGAGTGAATAGAGTTAGATGTGCAGGTGAGAAGATCATTAATGAAAGTAGGAATAAAGTAGGAGATAAGAATATGTCCTATGTATCAACATCATTAATATATGAGAAGAAGCTCCCCATCAACAACAGCCGATATTGAGCGACGAAAGAAAACCTGATATAAGTAAAGAGAAGGAGGAAACCCAAAGGAGAGCTGGAGAGCAGCACACGTGTCATACCCGGCTCAAAAAGCTGATGTCAAGCGCCACCACGCAGCGCTCCAGTAGTCTGTAAGTAAACCCATAAATCAGTACGATAGAAACATATCGCCAGTAGATCTGAGCACCATACGTACTAAGGATCGGCAAATGATGATCTGATGATCTAAAAATGAGAGTTGAAGAGTTTCAAAGATCTTAGATAATAAGTAAGAGCTATAGGGCGATAGTTGGAAGATCAGAGAGTTCCTTTTCTGAACAGTTCACGCGCGTTCCAACATCTTCGAGGGAAAGTGTTAGTATTGAGACATAGGAGAATATAGTTGAACGAGGGCGGGGAAGGCACGAGCGCCACTCAAAACTTATGGAGGAATGCCATCCGCTGCACTTCTAACGTTCGTAATTTCAGAGCCCAGTGTACCCTATCGAATGTAATCTCAGGCAAAGGCATAGACAACGGAGAAGGAGGGAGATGAGGAATTGAATCGTCCAGTTATTAGGGAAAATAGGAGGCCGAAGAAATTGCCCTTTCAGTTAGAGAATTAGGCAACAGAACCATCAAAGCGAATAAGAGGTGGAAAGGTAGATTTACAGAAGAGATTTTTTTGGCAAGAGGTCAGAAGGATTTGTCAGGAGAACCAAGGAGTGTTAGCACACTCGTTTGATGAGCCCGCTTGTCGAAGAGTATCCCTGCAACGATTTCAGCAGAATGAAACAAGTAAAGAGTGATAGGGAGAACGAGACTTCACCCTGATACGCACTGTTCTAGCCTCTTAATGGTTGTGAGAAACGTTGACGATCGAACCATGGAATATGAGAGAAAGAAAGATTTAGTCGAAGAAGGAATGAACTCGCTCTCATCCCATTAACGATTACAGCTCCCACCTTATCGGCAGAAGTGGAAGCGTCACGAAAAGAAGTCATTCCAATTATAGTTATGAAGCAACGCAAGGCCCCCAATCGGCCCGGAACAAAGCGCCAGAAAACGCAAAGGGCGATGGAGTTGAGAAAGATGAAATTAAAGAGATATAAGGTTGTGGTCAGATTACCCAGTAGGAGCGCGAATGTGGTGTATTTAGAGAAGACTAGGTAAACAGAACAAATTCGCGGTCTGGTGAATGGCTGAGCCGATCTCGGAACGCAGGTTCACCGTCGCCCAGACTGGTTGAGTCACATGATTCGGGCCTCCTCCTAATCTCAAATCAGGCAGAGTAATCCAAACCATCTCAGAAAATGTACACTGAAACCCCAATAGGAGGACTCACATTTGGGTGAGAAGATAACAGTCTCGGCAGATCAAAAGAAGAAAACTGTTCATAGAGAAATGTACAAACAACAGATTATTAGGCAGAAGGACAGACGATGCTTCTTCTACAGAACATTTCAGTTGACTTAAGATTCTCGGAGACGTGTTACAGGAGCAAACATGTTTTTACAGGCATTATTACCCAAACCCTGAGACTAAACATGAAATAAGTTATAG
>JABUQX010144192.1:15000-23414 GCA_015478945.1 Trachelipus rathkii
ATTTATATATATTATATATATAAAAATATATTATTATATATGTTAAATATTATTATTATTATTATTATTATTATTATATATATATATATATATATATATATATATGAGAGTAGTATTTATATATATATATATAAGGAAAAAAGAAGACTAAAAGTTGCATATGTAGGAGGAAAAAAAGAAGTAAACGAAGAGTTTGGAAGTAGGATAAATGAGTATTTGCAAGGAAATAAGAAGCTCTTCTGGAAGGAAATAAGAAAGGTTAAAAAGAGAGTAAAGGGAATATTCAGAGAATAAATGAAGAAGGATCTACCCTTGTGACTGATCGTATAAGTGATGAGAAAGGGATAGTGAATTCACCACGAAAATCTGCTTAACTTTAGCGGTATGAAGCGGGGTAATTTTGAAATTGTTTGTGGTGTTGATGGCATAACAAGAAATAGGTGTTTTGGGAATGAGGTAGTAGGTAGAGTGAGTGAAGTTAAAGAATGACAGTCCAGGTATAGATGGAATTACCGGTGAAGTGATTAAGAATGGAGGCGAGATTTTGGATAGACTGGATATAAAGTTGTTTAACGTAAAAGCGTTATGGAGGGTAGTTTCATAGCAACTGATTATATATAAGTATTAGTACCTTTTAGTATTAGTGGTTAATGAGCACAAGTTGAACCATAGGAAATTAAAGCTTTGAGGTTAGGTAAGGAAGTGGTATATATGGACTACTTTTCTATTACTTGCAAACAACAAAGATAAACGAGAGACAGCAACAAATTGTATTTAAATTTTATGGACTTGCAACAGGCAAATGCAAGTGATAGTGAAACGTGTGTAAGAATTAACGAAGTTGAAAGCATGTCAACACAAAGGGAAGAGTGCTAAGTATATCAAGTATTTCATGAATAATTTGGTATATGGACAAGTTGATGAAATAATTAGAGGTAATGGTGGTAGTGGAAGGTGTTAGACTAATAGAGAATGGAAAAGAGTGAAGGATGACCTATATATTGTACGCGGATGATTTGGTTTTGGCAACGAAACAGAAGAGATTCGAAAGGGTTGTTACCTGAATAAAGATAGGTAATTCACACCCCATGGGCATAGCCCTATTCAAGGAGGGAACTTCTAGTTACTCTCTCTACCATGATCCGAACTAGATTTCGATCCCGCGACCTTGCTCTTCCGTTTGAGCCACGGTGCTGGAAGCCTGTTGGGTAAAGAGGCTGGAAAATACTATAGATAGAGTAAGGTGATGGTAGGAATGAGAGAGTCCGTGTGTGAAGTCATATTAAATGGTGAGCAATTGAACAAGTATCTGAGTTTAAATATGTAGGAAATATGTTGGATGAAAAGGGAACCGATGATGATGAGTGTAGTAGAAAAGTTGTGATTGGTAATAATGTGGCTGGTGCAGTCAAACTTGGAGATACAAAGGACTAAGTCTTATAAGCTAGGTTTTGCATTGGGGTATGCCGTTACCCGCGTTATCGTGGTGAGTAGTGAAACTGGCGGTATGGTATAAGATGGTGGTAAATCTACAAAATATATTGAATGGACAGTCTTAGGGGAAAAATAGTGTGAGAGGAATTGATAAAATTAGGAAATGAATGTTAAGGAGTTGTTTTGTGAAGTAAGGAGTAAATGAGAGAATAAACACGAGTGCATTAAGATTTTTTGGTAATATGAAAAATTATGGATGTTAGTCAGTTGCTTAACCGGATATATAGTGGTGAGTGTGCTTGGAATCGACCGGCTCAGAGAAAGAAGAAAAAGTGGATTGAATCAATAAATGAATGTCTGAAACAAAGGAATGTGAATTTAGCAGAGGCGAGATCAAAGGTGCATAAAAGGAGTGAATGGCGGAGTTTTGTGAGGGGTTTATGGTTGTAGATCTGGTCTTGGGGATGAACCTCAAAATGACTAGATACCACGGTGATGGTCCGTTGCAGTCTTGTGAAGTCCTAAGGTACATCTCATTTGACAGAAACAAACTCTCACTTAAGGGTATTTGTCATGTTCTTCTACTACTTTTCTGTTCCGGTGTATGCTTTGCAACTCACCCCCAATCTGGGGAAAGGAGGTAGATGATAATAATAATAATAATAATAATAATAATAATAATAATAATAATAATAATAATAATAATAATAATAATAATAATAATAATAATAATAATACAATAATAATAATAATAATAATAATAATAATAATATCGTATAATCTCATTCCATTAAGTAGAATTAACTTCGTTTTTGAACCTTTTCAACTTTTTTTATTCTGTAATTTCGAAATGATTTTTCAATATTAAAGTATTACCAATAATCTAACTGGCAGGAAAAAGTAGCTTCACTTTTCCAAATATTGAAGATTTAAAATTTTATCTCTCTTTTATTTTCGAAACTTAATTCCTTAGAAACTCGATCTAATTCTATTGAACAAGTGTTCCTCCATATCACCGTCATTCTTTCTTCTTGAAAACAACTTCAGAATGAAAGTTAGCAACTCCATTTCAAATATTTATGAGATAAAAACAAATTTAACAAGTTAAGGAATTGGCCAATTAATCCAAGTTGTCGCTTGTATTTGATAAATTTCCTTTTCTCCGTTTCTCATTTTCGCTTTAGTATTAGCTATGAGAGAGAGAGAGAGAGAGAGAGAGAGAGAGAGAGAGAGAGAGAGAGAGAGAGAGAGAGAGAGAGAGAGAGAGAGAGAGAGAGAGAGA
Organism: Trachelipus rathkii; assembly: GCA_015478945.1. NCBI lineage: Eukaryota > Metazoa > Arthropoda > Malacostraca > Isopoda > Trachelipodidae > Trachelipus > Trachelipus rathkii. The sequence continues at coordinate 17,717 of JABUQX010144192.1, forward strand.
GAGAGAGAGAGAGAGAGAGAGAGAGAGAGAGAGAGAGAGAGAGAGAGAGAGAGAGAGAGAGAGAGAGAGAGAGAGAGAGAGAGAGAGAGAGAGAGAGAGAGAGAGAGAGAGAGAGAGAGAGAGTTTGCAGCTAGAGTGATAATTATATAATTATATCCAATTTATCAAATATTAATTATAGAGTATTGCCCCAGTTTATTCAATTTTGACCTCATTTATTTCAAAAGTCCTTGTAAACTGCAAACATTGATAGCTGCTTTATTATATATATATATATATATATATATATATATATACATATATATATATATTTGAAAGAAAGAGTAGCAAATATATGTATATATTTATAGATATATATATAGGTATTGATACAAATATAGAAATGTAGTTGATATAATTTGGAAAGGATGTATATATTATATATATATATATATTATTATTATTATTACATATTATTATTATATATATATATATATATATTATTACATATATATATACATACATATACATACATATTATTATTATATGTATATATATATATATATATATATATATATATATATATATATATATAAAGAGTATATATATATATTATGTTGTATTATATTATTATATATATATATATATATATATATATATATATATATATATATATATATATATATATATATGTAAAAATGATGCATTTACAAAACTTGGCCTTCAATTATTTAGATTGTTTAAATTTGACTTTTTAATATGCAAACATCAGACATCGATATATCGAAAATATAAAAAGTATCGATATTTTTCGATTTTTTTTACATTTATATATATATATATATATATATATATATATATATATATATATATATATATATATATATATATATATATTGTTAGCAGCAGTTAAAGGGAGTATATATATATATATATATATATATATATATATATAACCGTTTTTTCTTAAGAAGTAAAGAATACCCTATGGTAGAAACAATCAAGATATTATGCGCTCTCCTGGTTGACGGGACTCGCCCCTCTGTCCCTCTTCTGCTCGAGCCCCTAAAAACGTAAAAATATCGATATTATATTGATATATCGATATTATATCGATATTTTTCGATTTATCGATATCGATATTTTACATGCCTAAAACATTTATTTACCTATCATAGAGGGCAATTTGTTTGTTCTTTTAAACCGATCCCCGTTCCGAGGTCTTCAACTCACAACTTTCTTGTCCATACATATATATATATATGAGTATATAGAGCAGGTTATATGTTATATGAGAGAGAGAGGTTGGGATATTGGTTATGTTGAGCAGTGGCATATAGGCCCATATACATGGTAAATTCATATATATATACAGTTACTATGTTATACGTTATGTTGGCTACAGTTATAGTTATTGTTGAGCAGCAAAGAAGAAGGTTATAGTTATAGTTATGTTATTGCTATATATTATATTATATATATATATATATATATATTATATATATATATATATATTATTATATAATATATATATATATATATGTTATTATTATATATATATATATATATATATATATATATATATATATATATATATATATTATATATATATATATATATATATACAGGTGACCAGAAAATTCCACTCTGGGACAATTCTGGACAAGGACATCCGCGCTAGACAATTCCGCTCCTACAGGTCAACGCTACGACTATTAACCGCAACGACAACTCAATGAAAGATATTTCTGCTTAAATATAGGCATATATATATATATATATATATATAAGAGTATATATATAGAGAGATAGTTAGATATATATATATAGTGAGTATATATATATATATATATATATTAGTTATAATATATATATCCATATATATATGTATATATATAGTTAGTAGGAGTTCACTTTCGGCAGCCAAAATGGCAGCTGGAAGTTGCAAGCGGATGTTACAAATGTTGCAAAGCAATATTTTGCAACATTAGGTTTTTCAGACGACGCGACAAGGATCAAGGATTTCAAGACCTGCTAGACCGTTTCTAAGATCGACGAGATAGTTTTCGAGGGCTCTTGAGCTTCGGAACGGCAGGAAATTCCAAGTCATGTCAGCATTTGAAGGTACTTTCCATCACATCGTTAGATTTTGACGCTTGATATGTCAAAGATAGGATTTCTAAGGTCAGTGTAATCATTTAAAAGGTCAGGATGACCATTTTCTGAGGTTTTGAACCTAGAGGTTTAGACCCCCAAAAGGGGGATTTTGGTTCGCAGAAGGTTTTGAATGATCGATAATCATTTCTGATAACCGATCGATTTATCGTGGTCTTTTACCCTCAAATCGATATTTAAATTGCCTTTCTTCGCGCCCTGGAAGGTTATGGAAGGTTTTATTTTGCTTGTCGATGTTGGCTACTTTACTTTTGTTAATATGTTAACAATTTACTAATGCTGACAGTTTATTCGTACTCAAGGTATGATAGGTACGCTATGTTCGTAGTTTAGGCGATATTATGTTAGCTTTACTTACGTCAAAACTTTGTAATGTTGGCAACTATTCGTTGGTCAGTATGATAGTTAGTCTAGGTTTTGATAATTTTTTAAAGTTTTGTTAAATATTACCATGTTAACGTAAAATTAACATTGATATGTTAGAGATATGCTGAAAAAAAGTTTGAATAGGTTACGTTTTGTAGGTAATGTTAGCTACTTTACTGGTGTTAAATAGGGAACTTTGCTAATGTTAACAGTTTGTTCATACGTAAAGTATGTTAAGTATATTATGTTGTTAGTTTAGATGACGTGTTAGCTTTAATGATGTTAAAACTTTATGTTAGCAATTATTCGTTGGTCATCATAATAGTTAGGCTAGATTATGCTATAATTGTTAATATTACTTTGATAAATTAAAAACATTGTTATGCTAGAGATATGCTGAAAAAAAGTGGGAAAAGGTTAGGTTTTGTGGGTAATGTTGGTTACTTTGCAGTTGTTAAGTTGGGATCTTAGTTAATGTTAGCAGTTTTTTCACACGTAAGGTGTGTTAGGTTTGTTGTTGTACATTATGTTCTTAATTCAGGTTGTTATGTTAGCTTCATTGATGTGAAAACTCTGTTATGTTAGCATTTATTCGTTGTTCAGTATGATAAATAGGTTAGGATATGATAAATATTTCTTAATTTTGTTTTATATTGCTATGATAATGTAAAATCAACCCTGTTATGTTAGATAAATGTTCGAAAAGTAGGAATAGGTTAAAATTTGTGGATAATGTTAGCTACTTTACCGTTGATAAGTAGGGTACTTTGTTTATGTTAATATATTATGCATACGTAAGGTATGTTAGATCTGTTGTTGAACAATATGTTCTTAGTTCAGGTTATGTTATACTATCTTTATAGATGTGAAAACTTTCGTTATGTTAGCATTTATTCGATGGTCAGGATGATTGATAGATTAGGATATGGCAAAGTTTTGCTAAGCTTTGTTAAATATTGCAATGTTAATGTAAAATTAACACTGTTTAGGGAAATGTTGGAAAGTGGAAATAAGTTAGGTTTGGTAAACAATGTTAGCTACTTTGCCGTTGATAAGTAGGGTATTTTGTTAATGTTAACAGATTATTCATACATAAGGTATGCTAAGTTTGTTGTACATTATGTTCTTAGTTCAGGTTTGTTATGTTAGCTTTGCTGATGTGAAAACTTTATGTTAGCATTTATTTAATAGTCAGTAGGCTAGGAAATTTTTTTTTGCTTGGTTTTGTTAAAACTACTAAGTTAATTGATATTTTTATGTTATAAGCATAAAAATAATAAAAGATATAGTAAAACAAAATGTTCTCAATAAATTTAATATTCATACAAAGAACTTATTTTATGCAATGCTTATGCAAAGAACTTATTTTTATGCCATGTTTAAAAAAAAAAAATGATACTTAAATATGACTTTAATCACTTAATCAATAGATCACTATTTGGAAAGGGTTATGATTACCAGTTTAAATTTATTGATCTATTGATTAGTTGATATTTTTAATAAAAAAATGAAAAGAATAAAAGATTTAGTAAAAAAATAAAATATTTTTAATAAATTATATGTTATGTTTATAAAAAGAACTTTTTTTTAATGTTGTGTTTATACAAGGGTTGTGGAGTCGGAGTCGGAGTCGGAGTCGGAGTCGGAGTCGGAGTCGGAGTCGGAGTCGGAGTCGGGTCGAGTCGGGTCGGATTCGGGATGAGTTGTTAATTTTGAAGAACCAGGTGGGTTGGATCAGACAAACTGAAGAGACGATTCAGATCAGATCGTGGTTTAAAGATCAGATCAGGTTGGTCAAACCTCTTTCTAAGATAATCAGTTGAATCAAATTTTTGAACTGAAAAGTTGTGAATTGGAACACTGTGAGTGACTTCAATCATTTTATATAAGTTCACTGACTTGCGACTTCCACAGCACAAAATGCAATTGCAAACTTCGAAGTTTTTCAACCTGCACCTTATGTTTCAATTTGAATTATATTCTAATAAATTCAACCTTCAACCTTATACTATCTATATTTAAGATTCTGAAGAAATAAAAGACTCCATGGTACGAAGAGAAATTTCTTTCATTAACAATGATATTCTACTAGCTGCTGTTTATGTTGACCATATCTACAGAATAAGCTTAACTGAAAATCAACTACAAAAAGCTAAATAGTGCATTCCTTCTAAAGTGACCATTTGTGTTAAAGGTTGCAAAGTTCAAGAAGAAAGGATACATCTGAACATATTGTAAGTGAGGAAACTACAGATAGTCCCATTACTACCTTCTCCAGTCATTTCCTCAGAAAAGCTCAGAAGATGAGTATGAAAAGCTTCTAGATATTGAAGAGCTTAGTCGAAAGCGTCGATAGGTTCAAGAAAAAGGTCAAGGTCCTTCCTCACCCTTGTACACAATATTCCATAACTTTAAACAAAATTTCTTTGCTGCACTGAAAGAAGTTGAAAAAAATTGATATAACTTCGAAGCTTAAATTAGAAGAGGCCATCGAAAAGTATCCAGACATTGTACAAGAAGCTGCAATTGCTGTTACTGCTCTACCTCCAAAGCAAGTTAGCGTTGAATGGCTTTTTCTGCTCTTAGCATTATAAAATCAGACCTAAGAGGAAAAATGAAGGAGGACCTGGCAGATGCAATTCTATTTTTAAGAACTAATTCATTCAATGAGTATATGACACTAGATGTAAGTTCATGTAATTAAATAATGCAGCAGTTTATATATATATATATATATATATATATATATATATATATATATATATATATATATATATATATATATATATATATATATAAATATATATATATATATATATATATATATATATATATATATATATATATATATATATATATATATATATATATATATATATATATATATATATATATATATATAAATATATATATATATATATATATATATATATATATATATATATATATATATATATAAATATATATATATATATATATATATATATATATATATATATATATATATATATATATATATATATATGAATATATATATATAAATATATATATATATATATATATATATATATATATATATATTATATATATATAATAATAATAATAATATATATATATATATATATATATATATATATAATATATGTTATATATATATATAATATATATATATATATAT
>JABUQX010144193.1:0-7500 GCA_015478945.1 Trachelipus rathkii
ATATATATATATATATATATATATATATATATATATATATATATATATGGGGAATCCCTCAGCGAGATGTAACATAAAATGTACAAATATAATCAAATTTTTAATATACAGTTTCACACAAGTTGATATATATATATATATATATATATATATATATTATACTTTCTTGTATATATATAAGAAAGATATATATATATGTTATACTATTATATATATATTATTATATATATATATATATATATATATATATATATATATATATATGTTGTTATATATATATATATATATATATATATTATATATATGTTATATATGTATATTATATATGTTATATATATATATATATATATATATATATAGTATATATATATATATATATATATATATATATATATATATATATATATATATATATATATATATATCATCCTTTCGTGTACAGTATGTTATCGCAAGGAACTTTGGTTTTAATATAGCTTATCTTACAGTTCAAAATAGGCCAAATAAATTATATTTTAAAATTAACACTAAGAAGGAACTGAAATTTTCGTCCACATCATTCGTTCTTGTGACAAGTATCCCAAAGGCTGCAAATTCCATCCTCGCTGCTTGTTACTATCTCATCGCCATAATAACTTAGTTTTAGATCGAAGATTGGAGTCGAATGTGATTTTTGCACCTTTAAAGATTTAACGGGAGTATTTGAAAGTTTTATATGCAATCGTCAAGGAAACTCATATACATGACAGTTGCTAGTCGGCATATTTGTGAAAAATTAAGCAATCAGGGAGATGGAGAGGGAGGAGCTTTATTGGCAGAATGATTCTAATTGGCTGAATTTTTTAGCCACGAATAAGAAGATTGGCAACTGTCGTGTATAGGAATTTCCTTGGTCGATCGACTATATATAACTATATCCTAAAGCAATATTGGAGTTTTTTTAACATACAAATAGAAAAAAAGCCGTTAATTAATTAATATTTGTTTTCAAATTTTATATACTCGACAACTTACTTGGATCAGTCGACCATTTTCTACTTCATTTATACACATCATGTCCAAGGTGATGCTGGGGATTTCTACCCTCTAAATTTTGCCTGGAATATATTGCTTAACTTTAAATACTATAATGACCAGGAAACATATTAAAAATTATGTAAATTATAATTATCAAATAACAAAAAAAAGAGAAATAAAATATATTATTTTTTTATGTGGAGTTTTGATTCAGCAACTTATAAGCGCTGCTAAATAATATATTTATTATTATTATTATTATTATTATTATTATTATTATTATTATTATTATTATTATTATTATTATTATTATTATTATTATTATTATTATCGTGGAGAGGAACCTCTGTATAGGGTTTCCAGGGATAGAACCCTAAACCTTTGCCCCACAAATTCGATTTTATTTCACATTATTTTGTTTGTGTTGGACATCCAGGATTGATGGATCATATTCTAGATTTTATATAGAAAAATATCATCAAATTTAAGATTTAATGATAAACAGAAATCAATTTGCAAGGCAAAAAGATATAAAAAAAAATTACAGTAGCATTAAGAAGTCACATGAGTATATTGATTCTACTTTAGTCAAATCGAATTAGTTGCCAATTTCATTAAATATTCTCAAGCCTTCTTAGAACGTTTAAGTAACAAATGAAATTTCATAATTCGTCAACCATTTTTAATATATATATATATATATATATATATATATATATATTTATTTATAAATATATATATATATATATATATATATATATATATATATATATATATATATATATATATATATATATATATATATATATATATATATATATATATTTATATATATATTTCTATATATTACATATATAAATATATATATATATATATATATATATATATATATATATATATATATATATATATATATATATATATAAATAAATATATATAAAATAATATATATATATATATATATATATATATATATATATATATATATATATATATTAGGTAGTAAGCAGAAATCAATTAGAATTTTAGCCAATTTATAATATAGTAAAAATCTACTAAATTTTAAGCTAAAAACATAATTACAGTTTTATAATTTTGTATTTTAATTCAACAAAATAATCACAGCTGTGGTATAATTAAATACCTATGGTAATCAAAGCGATTAAAAAAATTGCTGTGTCCAAATGCACATAAATAAATAATTCTAATCTACATAAAAAAAAAAAGTCAAAAAAAAAAAAAAAAAAAAGTTTTATGCTCCAAACTGCCTAAAAAAAATTAAATAACTTTGTAACAACAAACTTACAATCGTCACCTCTCCAAAATGACTACCAAATTTTCCAATTTCCTTAAGAGATAAACTGTCGATAATATTGCATGTTCCATCAACGCTGGCCGACACCAATTTTCGACCCGTTTTGTCCCACGAAACATGAGTAACTTCCGCATCATGATTCACAGTAAATAAAGGCTTCTGACCGTTTCTTAAGTCCCATAAAAATGCTTTAGAGCTTGTTGTAGCTGTCCCAATTAATATATCGGACCAATTAAGAGAGCATTTGTTAAGCTGACAGTAATCATGTTCAAAACTGTTAATTTGCCTATAAGAAGATAAGAAATTTTATCGATTAGTTTATGGTCGAATTCAAAGTGCTGTGAGTTAAATTAATCGGGAATTTGAAACAACACACACACACACACACACACACACACACACACACACACACACACACATGACACACCTAACACACACCACACACAACACACACACACACACACACACACACACACACACACACACAAAAATCGAAAAATTCCAAAAATCTAAGGTTATCAGTCATCCCAATTTAGTAGGGACAGTCTTTCTTTTAGATCACTGTCCCTACTTTTTATGAACCTAAGTAGGGTTATCAAAATGTCCCAATCTTCAAAACATCTATCATTACGTCTATCAATTTTATAATATTTTAGACATTGTGCACCCAGCGAAATTTTATATTTACATTGTTGTTTCAAGTGAGAAAACTTACTTTTTATAAATATTTGAAAATTAATTATTATATAATTAAAAATATAGAAGGAACACTTTCATGGTACACACACACATTACACACACACACACACACACACATTTATATATATATATATATATATATATATATATATATATATATATATATATATATATATATATATATATATATATATATATATATATATACTATATATATATATATATATATATATATATACCTAATATATATGGAAAAAGTCTAGTTATGGACCTTTTGAACGGCACTCGTTAGCCAAAAAAAAGTAGTACAGGGTATCTTTATGGACCATAAATAGACTTTTATTATAGAGGATTTGATAGTTCATCTCTCTAGGACCTGTTACGTTTACGACTCCGTCGGATTTTTAATTTTTTGTTTGTTTTTAACTAAAGGGAATACCCAGGGTAAACAGCAAAGATGGCAGAGTCGGGATCTCGGCCTTCCGGGGAGCAGGGACCCAGGGTGGACCCCCCCCTCAGGGAGGGTCCTGGAATACCCCCGCTCTTTGGTATTTGGGTGTCGCGGGGTTCCTCCGCCCCTCCCGCGGGGTATGGAAATCGTCGTCCAACTATTCCCCGCCGGCATCAGGAGCCCCCTATTTTGCCGTGTAATACCTTAACAAATAATATATATATATATATATATATATATATATATATATATATATATATATATATATATATATATATATATATATATATATAATGGACAAAGTCTACCTACGCTAATAATTTTATATCATTTTCATTTAATGAAACTGCATTTTTGAGATTAAAACGAAACACAACCTAGCGAACATGACAACTCTACTGCGTCATATAGGTTGCCAGTTTATAATTGCCATATACATTAATAAAAAACTAATCAAAGGAGTTCCTAATTTTTGGAAATGAAATATTTATATATTTTAAATTTATGTTTCTTTACTTATTTTTTAAGAAAGTTGAAATACTCAAGATTTTAGCAATTTTTAGGACAAACACTCAAGTACTCAAGATGAATGCCAAAAACTCAAGAACTTGAGAAAAAACTCAAGCGATGGCATCCCTGCTTGGGTAAAACGGCTAAAACTTGCTATGAATATTATAATATTTTTTTTAATTATAACTTCAAAATATAAAATCCCTATGATTTTTATATTATATTTTACATGTAGTTTCATTTATAATAAGTTAAAATTAAAAATTTGCTTTAGATCAAAAGGTCAATAGGTAGACTTTGTCCATATATATATATATATATATATATATATATATATATATATATATATATATATATATATATATATATATATATATATATATATATATATATATATATATATATATATATGACTAACTGAAAATTTCTTGGGTCCCAAAGTCTACATGTCCCGTCGAATGAAGCCGTGTAGAGGAACTCTCCTTTCCTTGCTGAGGAAACACTAATGACTTAGGCCTTTAAAGTGATAGTTTCATCTTTCCTAAGCTCTCCTACAGGAGTATAGGTTTTTTGAAAGAAAAAGGGAAAATATCAAAATTGTAGGCATATTCTCACAATTATATTTTGGTTAGGTTGGTTAGGTTAGGTTGGGTTAGGTTAGGTTAAGGTTAGGCTTTAGGTTAGGTTAGGTTTGGTTAGGTTAGGTTAGGTTAGGGTAACTTCTGGCACTGTTAGGTCAGATAAAGATTGGTTGTTAAATAATGAATATCAGATAAAGTTAGATGAAGTTAACCTGTCAAATTGTGAATATCAGATAATATTATATTACGTTTGGTTGTCAAATAATGAATATCAAATTAGGATAATATAAAGTTTGGCTGATATATATATATATATATATATATATATATATAGCTTGATATGCATATATATATATATATATATATAGATATATATATATATATATATATATATATATATATATATATATATATGGCTTGATTGCATGACAAAGCATACCCATTTCAATATCCCACTGAATAGCCTTTTTATCTAACGAAGCACTTATAACAGAGTTTATTCCTGTAGGAGTAACATAGTCTTCTACAAAAGTGACAGGTCCTCCGTGTCCTTTAAGAACAAGTTCACAAAGAACATTTTCTGCTGGAGATGTTTCTTTCAAGGCAACATCGTCAGGTAAGTCTGGAATTTTCCAAATTCTTATTTCGGAGTCAAAACTACCGGTGATAACTCCTGATCTAATAATAATAATAATAATAATAATAATAATAATAATAATAATAATAATAATAATAATAATAATAATAATAATAATAATAAATCTAGAGACTCCCTTAAATGATCTAGATCCTAGATAATGTTCTAAAAAAAAAGTTACTGCAAAAATATTCCGTTCCCTTACGTAGATGTTTAGATATGCGTGTGGTAAATACATGACTGTAGATACCTTATATAACATAGCTTCGTTAGAACGATAGGCAATACGACACCGAACTAACTAAGGCAGTTTTTTTCAAATTGTATGCCGCGGCACCCTGGGGTGCCGCGAGTTATATTTGCGGGTGCCGCGCTCTAACGAAATGTCTTCTCAGTTCAAGGAAATTATTGCTCAGAAAAAAGAATTAAAAATGGTCTCGAGACACGGTCTATAGACCGTCTAGAGACACCGTTCGTTGTCATGTCTAGCGTCCACACTACGATGTGAATTTCTCAGTCTCATCTTCGCAGTCCACCATGGAGGACATTGTTTTGTGTGGAATGAGTTCCTGCTTAGTGCTAATTACAGGTGAAAGAACGCGAAAACTTAAACGTTGGTGGACGCGCGAAGTGCTCGCAGAAGGACCTAGGTTCGATAATGCATTTTAAATAAATTAAGACTGGAAGACGCCATGGGTTTTCGGAATTTTACCCGGCTGACGTCTACTGATTTTGAAGATTTGCTTCTGATGGTTGGAGGGATAATAATGAAGCATGATATACAATTTAGAGAAACCATCCCAGCTTCTCTTTCCTATATATATATATATATATATATATATATATATATATATATATATATATATATATATATATATATATATATACTATATATATAGAGAGATAAAAATATATATATATATATATATATATATATATATATATATATATATATATATATATATATATATATATATATATATATATATATATATATATATATATATATATATTTTAATCAAAGAACATAAAGTGGGAAGGTAAAGAATTACTGCCTCGAAACACATGTAACTACACCCCATAAATGAACCTGACGGACTAATAAGATACAGAAATGCAATGGTGCTATTCTGAATAATTAGGAGTCAATTTGTCAAGAGTATCAAGAATCCTCAGTAGAATTGGCAGGGCTGTATCATCATGTACATGAAAAACTTGTTCAATGTGCTTCAAAAAGGAGATTTTATATAAATTGTTAGACAATTTACATCCTATGATATTTATTTTAAACCTAACAGAAATTAGCCAAAAATTAAAAAAAAAAAAAACATTAAAAATAATTTTTTCCTTTTAGCAGGCAACTTATGAAATTAGCCAAAATGGCTAAAATTAGCCACATCTGGTAACCCTGCCGTGTCTCGCCTCTAGACTGCCGAGTGACGTCCACACTGTCAAAATGTTGCGCAACATGTCTAACGTTGCATGAAGTCTCCCATTCCGATCGGGAGACTTTAGACCTGCGATTTTTGGTCTCGAAACACGCCCGTAGACGGGATTGGTCTATAGACATGTCTACGTAGACAACCTGAGACACGTCTCAGAGACCAAAATCGCGCAACATGTCTACTAATGTGGATTAGGCTTTAGTTCAAGGAAATGTCTCAGAAAAAAGAATTAAAAATTATTCAAATCTAGTGGTATTTTTTTTCCTCTTAGCCTTAAGCTATTAGAGAACAAATTATATATATATATATATATATATATATATATATATATATATATATATATATATATATATATATATACTATATATATCCCTATTTATATATATATATATATATATATATATATATATATATATATATATATATATATATATATATATATATATAAATATATATATATATATATATATATATATATATATATATATATATATATATATATATATATATATATATATATATATATATATATATATAGATAACTATATATATATATATATATATGCTCTCTTTATAGCTATGGGTGCCTTGAACCTAAAAAAGTTTGAAAGCCACTGGTCTAAGTGATCTAGGGCCCTTAAAACAGACTAGGGAAAATAACCCAGCAAAAATTCCTATAGGATCCATCCATTCCTATCTTAATTAGATGAGGAATGGATCAAAAAGATAAATTATTGCTGGGAAGAAACCCTCTGAAGAATCAATCTAGGGATTCTTAAAAGAGTCTATGGATTTTAAGGACCCTCTAAAAGAGTTTAGAAAATCTAGGGTTCCCTAAATCAGTC
>JABUQX010144193.1:15000-18596 GCA_015478945.1 Trachelipus rathkii
TGACCGACAGACGCAGACTGAGCGCGCGTGCGCATACACAAACACATTATTATTATTATTATTATTACGTCGAAGAAGTGTTTCCGAAGGAAACACTTCTGAGTTGTTTTAATACCCCTTCTACGTTCGGATTCCGCCAAGGTTTCTTCTTCGCATCCGGTTCTGAGTCCGATATATATCTACATGGGTTAGAGTTAACGTATCGCTTTCAAACTTGGTATATGTTCTATGAAGGTGATAAACTGATCCCACGCGAGTTTTGGTGACCGTAGGTCACCCCTAAGGGGGTGCTGTCCCCTTAGCGCCAAGGTCAAATTCGTCCTGAAAACCATGTTAGGCTTAACGTATCGGGCTAAAATTTGGATGTGAGCTATATGATGACGTAATCTCGTCGGAGACGAGATTACGTTTCTCTGCGTCCCCCCTCCATAATGGGGGACGCTGCCCCTCTAAAAATTAAAAATGATCTTAGAAGCTTGAAACTCAGAGAAAGGTTGAAGGATTCGGAGTCGGAGACGGAGCTGGAGTCGGATTCGGAGACGGAGTTGGAGTTGGATTCGGTTTCGGGTTCCAGAGACCCACCGGAGAGAGTGAAAAGTCCCCCACTGAAGAAGAAATGCATGGAATGCAAAACAGAGGAGGAAAAGAAGAAGAAAGGAAGAATGAGGAAGGAAGAAGGAGGAGGAAAGGAAGAAGGAAGAAGAATGAGGAAGGAGGAGTCTGAGGAGTAGGCACAGACACCGGTGCTGGCTCCGGTGCGGTGCTGAGTTAATAAACATTTGTGTAATGATGCAATATTGGTGTCTTTATATATGTTATTGGGTCTGTAGATTTCGAAAATAATGGTTTCAGAACCATCAAGAAAAAAAAAAAAAAAAAAAAAATAATAAAATTTCTTACACTTTTTATGTTTATAACTTACAAAAATTTACGTTTTTACATACCCTAAAGCAGTAAATCACTAAATCAAGCCACCATCCAGCCCCCCTCCTATCACCCTCCTGACCATCTGTGATCTATTGATCTATTGATTAAGGTCACATTTCGAGTAGTATTTTGGATAAACATAACATAAAATCAAGTTCTTTATACAAAGATCATACAATATATGCTGACGTAACAAAGTTTTCACATTAATAAAGCTTACTTAGCATCATCTGAACTAAGAAAATAATGTACAACGACAAACTTAACTCATCTTAAACAGGAATAAACGGTCAACATTAACAAAGTTTCACACCTAACAGCAGTAAAGTAACTAACATAGCATCCAAAAACGTAACTTATTCACACTTGGTCAAGCATATCTCTAACATAACAATGTTAATTTACACTGACATGGTAATATTTAACTAAAATTTACTAAAACCTTGTGTAATTATCATATAGACCGGTGAAAGTATGCTAACGTAACAAAGTTTTCCTATTAATAAAGCTAACATGATGTAACATGAACTAAGAATATAATATACAACGACAAACCTGACACATCTTAGGTAAGAATAAACAGCTAACATTAACAAAGATCCACACTTAACACCAGTAAAGTAACTAACAAGACTCACAAAAACATAATCCATTCATACTTTATCAAACATATCTCCAACATGACAATGTTAATTTTACATTAACATAGTAATAATTAACAAAAAATTTAGCATAACCGCACCTAACCAGCATAATACCTAATGGGTAAAGACAAACAAAGTAAAGTTTTACTCTCTGTAAAGCTAAACTATAAACATTACATACTTAACATACACACACACACACACACACACACACACACACACACACACACACACACACACACACACACACACACACAACAACCAGACGAATAAACAGCCATCATCATCAATGTAGTCAATAAATCGAACATACGAGGGAAGTAAAACAAGTTTTCATTTTTATAACATATAATTTTCATTGAAAAGAGCGTTATATAAATACATAAAAACATATAAATACATAAAAATATAAGTTTATTTTAAATATATTAATTCATCTAATCAGAGAACATAGGATTCAAGTTGGATACGTTCTATATATCTCTCTAAAGATTCAATACCCTTTGAAAGAATGTAAGTATAAATTCTGCAACACTAAACCATTTTTCGGCATATGTCGATTCAGCAGCACTCATTCTCTCATACAAGAGAGAAGTAAACTCATCCAAGCTGATAGTTATTAAAGCATTCCTGTATAACGGGAAACCACATGTTTCGGTGTAAATATCGTAGATTACACCGTGTGCTATATTTTTTGTGTCCTAAAGTATATCAACATCGTAAAGGTGCAATGTTAATTCGTTTTTTATTTTAAGCAATGCTGTAATATTTTTAGATGTTCGAACTGTGAAACCTATACACGTACGCATGAAGGTCACACAATCGATGGGTTTCCAATAGTTGCGTACATCAAGGGTTTTAATATTGTCACACGATGAGAACACAACGTCTATTCTATTAGAACCACTTATGTTGTCTTCCCAGTTAGATATTTCACTAAGCGTTGATCTTTCGGATAACAAACACTTATCCTCTACCCATACAGCAACGATGTCGATAATCTTGATGAATCCATCAGCGCAAACGAATAAAGGTCTATTATTTGACCCTTTGGCAGAAATACAAGCAACGTAACGACTGCCATTTGGTTTACGATTAAATATAAATGACACATCATTGGGAATAACGAAGCTCCTTGTGAAGATATCAACAACAGACGTGGAGATGCGGGGAGATGTCATCGTACCAGTACAGCGAAAAAAATGTCCTACTGACGGAAATCGTATGCGTAAACAACCCTTATAGGTAATGAGATTCTTTCTTTCAGCCAATCAGAAGAAAGTAAACAAGAATACAACGCCAAACGAACCATATCAGTTCATAGGGGTATATATTCTCGTTTAGTCAACAACAACAGCAACAACAACAAGCAACAACAACAACAACAACAACAGCAACAACAACAACAACCAAAAAGCAACAACAACAACAACAACAACCACAACAAAAACAACCCAACAACAATAACATGGTACAAAAATAAAGTTCTTTATATACCAACCAACGATATACGCTAACGTAACATTGTTTTCCGCATTAATAAAGCTAACATAGCTTTACCAGAACTAAGAATATACTGTACAATAACAAAATCTAACACACCTTACACACGAATAAACAACTAACATTAACAAAGTTCCATACTTAACAGCAGTAAAGTACCTAGCCCAGCGTACAAGACGTAACCTATTCACACTTTTTCAAGCATATCTCTAACATATCATTGTTAATTTTACATTAACACTATTGATTTACGTAGCATTTCGAGTATCATTTCGGATAAACATAGCACAAAAATGAGTTCTTTATATACTAACCAGCGAATATAGGTTAACATTACAATGTTTCCACAATAATAAAGCTAACATAGCATCCATATGAACTAAGAAAATAATGTACAACGACAAACTTAACACAACTTACGCACTAATAAACAGTTAACACATTAACAAGTTCCACACTTAACACCTGTAAAGTAACCAACATTCAAAGCGTAACCTATTCATACTTTTTAATAAGTTCTAT
>JABUQX010144194.1:0-20000 GCA_015478945.1 Trachelipus rathkii
TCGGCATTTTCTATGTACTTAAGAGCGATAATCAGTGTGATTGCAACTATAAAATAAAATTGTTTGAGTCGAACTATAACAACGTGAAGAAATAATTATATAAAACTTAAAAATATTAAACTAAAGTCGTTGTTATATCAGTGAAAGTGGCAATAGAAAAAATCCATCGCCACGAAGTTTTGAGATTTTCAAGCCAAGCCATCTTAGGCCTAATATTCAAACGTTTGGTTCGACTAAAAACGACTCCACGAAATAGTCAGTAACTCTTAGAGTCTATAAAAATGGTTTCAACGAAGAAATTGACTCAGAAAGCTCAAGTGAAAAGCTCCTCACGAGGAAATAGGGGAAAGGGGAAGACGCCCTCTCCCCAACAAACTCAACCCCTCATAGAGGATGGAGGGCCATCTGGTCTTTCATCTGAAAGCGAGCTCGATGTGACGCCTAAAAATTCCCGCCAAGATGGAAGAGCAAAGCGTCCTGAATAAAAGTCACCATTAAAGACTTATAGCCAACTAAATTCAAATCAATTACCAGTCTTTGATACTTACGACGTAATTAATTGGCTCAGCGCTACTACAGCGATTTTCAAGTTGAATCATATTGACGATTCCCATGAGCGAGTTCGTTTATTAGCGCCAATATTACCAACAACTTTGGTATCAAAAATAAAATTCCCACTTCAAGAAAATGCTTATCGTATACTTTTGGAGGATATCGAACGAACCTATCTCCCAGCATTAAGAAACAGGATTCGAGACGTTTTTAAACAAGGCATGCGCCCTGAAGAGCTGCCGAGCGAATATCTCAATCGGGTAAAAGGAGTCCTTGGCAACAAGAGCTTCGAAGTATTATTAGAACATATCCCCAAATTCGCTGTAGATCTTTGTCTCGAACAAATGCCTGTAAACGTTCAGATGAGTGTGTACTCTCTGGCTGAAGAAAACGACTTACATAGAATGGTGAAAGTAGCAGATGATCTCTATAAAAATTTCGTACAGAAAGACAGAATACAACAACATCAAAATTACGACCAAACATGGAGTTCTGTAAATGCTGTGCGAACGCACACAGATCGACACGAAATAGACGCTACTTGTCCTAAGAACACCGCGCAAAACCCGATGCGCACACATGACGCCACCCAACCCAGCGACAACCATCTTTCGCGCCAGATGGCACAGCTTACGAAGACTGTGGCTGAGCTGGCCAGCAATGTACAACAGCTGCTTCAAGGTCAGATACACGCAGCTGATAGAGGTAATATGAGACGCGACAAGAGCCAGTCTAGACAGTCAAGGTCAGACAACAATAATGGATATTCGAACACTTTCAATAACGCTGTGCAAAACCTCTGTTTTTACCACTCACGCTACTTATATAAAGCGTATCGCTGTGAAGGAGTTGAATGCCCATTATATCCCTTACTTCATAATAATGGTGAAAGAACCACCACACACGCACCACCTCACAAAATTCGGAAAACTAGCAGACCGACTGTCGACAACACCACCTCATCACGACAGTCAGGAAAATATAGGTCACAATAAAAAGGTTTCTTTCCACCCAAAAATTCAAATTATCAGCGATCGTCACCGAAATGATGAAAAGTGCTTCAAACTGAACTCAGAAAATATTAGTGCGGGCATAAATGAAAATAATTATATAAAAAATAAAAACACTATTAATATTAATAACAATAGTAGCCAAATTATTACTACTAATACTATTACTACCAATAATAATAATAATAATAATAATAATAATAATAATAATAATAATAATAATAATAATAATAATAATAATAATAATAATAATAATAATAATAATAATAATAATAATAATAATAATAATAATAATAATAATAATAATAATAATAATAATAATAATAATAATAATAATAATAATAATAATATTAATACAGATGACAAAAATCATCAAGACATTGAACCCGCCAGTGCTATAAATCTCGAAAATATAAACAATGTTATTAATAACAATGAACTAGTGGAGTGTGATACTATAGATAAAAATTGTGTTAACAGACAATCATCCTCTTTAAATGTCAAAGAATCGCATGTTTCTTATCTAAATGAACCTAAAGTATCACCCACAAGAATTGGTAGTAGTGCTCAATCTAAAAATATTTTAATTAATAAAGATATTATCGTAAATGATACCACTGTCTCAAGATGTTATGGTAAGATAAATAATACAAATTTTATTACAACTGTGAACCCGTTGCATGAAGGGTATATTTTCTTTACATTAAATTTACCTAATAATATGGGCGTTATGGACCAGGTAAGAGAGAGTGAGAGCGATAAAACAAATATCTTGTTAAACCCCATCAAAAGCGCTGTTAACGACCGCTGTTGGAGCAGTAAGAATGTTACAGCCGATGTTGTGGTGAACGAGAAGGTTTGTAAAATCGACGGCTTGGCCTCTTACCAGGTTTATGACACTATAAATAAGGTAAATTATCTACTTGACACTGGATATACCAGAAATATCCTGGCTGGGAGAGCTCTTACAAATCGCAACCCTCCTCTCGGCTATGTTTGCCGCAAATAATACTAAAATTGCTATTTATGAAGTTAAAACCCTTTGAAATTGACCTAAATTTAGGCCGGAAATATTTTGACACTTTTTATATTGCAAATATTAATATGAACATATTAGGTTTGTCATTTTTAAAGAAATTTCAAATGGGCATTGATTTTAAACGAGACTTATTGATAGATTCAGTCACAAATAAAACTTTGAAATTAAATAAAAATATAAATTTTAATATTAAGTATGCGCATGAAAACTTTAGATCTACTCTTTCATTTACTCCTCCTCCTGTCTCTATGCACGTTCCTTGTAGCCCACCTTTTTTTAATGATATTTTATTGAAATATAAAAATTTATTTTTGAACCCATATTTGCCCGAAAATCACCACATAAAATTGAAACAAATGCAAACTTGGGATGAAATTTTTGAAAAGTATAAAAATAAAAATAACAGAATGAGCACAGCTTTAATAGGTGAGGACGGTCTTGTAACTACTGATGAAAAGACAGCTTTTATACCTGAGAAAGTATTAATAGAGCTGGCCAACACCTACCCTTACAAAGTGAATATCAAGGGGCCCCCCATCTCTCTCAAACCCCGACGGATCCCCCACAAACTATATTCACGAACCAGAGCAGAATTTGATAATCTATTAGCTACCGGAGTGTTAAGAAGAACCAGCTCACCATGGTCGTTCCCTGTAAGTGTCCTTGAAAAGAGCCAAGGGCGCGTCAGAATCATCTCAGACTTTAGGGAGCTAAACAAAAGAGCGGAGATCGAAACTTATGGCCTCCCCCACCTTCAAGACGCCATGTTTACCTTGAAAGGAAGTAAACTTTTTACTAAGATGGACTTGACCCAGTCATTTTATGGGATTCCACTCCATCCAGACTCTGAAAAATACTTCACCATCACCTCAAACATTGGCACCTACAGTTATCGATGTCTCCCGATGGGGTTCGTCTCCTCCCCATTTGTGTTCCAGGCTTTTATCGATATTCTGATGCATGGGCTTGAGAATACTTGTACCTATATGGATGATATATTGATACACTCCCAAACTGAGGAAGAGCACCGAGTCCTACTTGAAAAGGTACTTAAGAGGTTACAATACTTAAACATCAGTATTACTCCCGACAAGTGTCAAATAGCTGCGAGAGAAATCGATTATCTGGGCTATACAGTCGATGAAAACGGAATCAGACCAAATCATGAAAAGATTAGTGAAATAATAGATACTTCAAAACCTAAAACTGTCAAAGAATTAAGGAGTTATCTTGGAAAGATAGGCTTCTATCGCTCTTCTGTAGTTTGCTTTTCAGATATTATAGCCCCCCTCAACCTATTTTTAAAGGGAAAGCCATATGGTAATCGCCGACTCAACTGGAACCCCGCAGCAGATAAAGCTTTTGAAGATAGTAAAAAAGCTATAAGAAACGCTAATGCTCTGGCCTACCCAAGTCCCTCAAGCCCTTTCAAAATTATTATCCACTCAACAGACGTAGCTGCAGCAGCAGTAATTTTGTCCACTACTGACGAAGGAGATAAACCTATTGCTTTTTACAGCACGATATTATCGCCTACAGAACAAAAATACGATTATGCGAACCGATTGTTAGTAGTTTTACTAAACTTTTGAGGAAGTACGGGTACCTGCTCGCTGGGTAGCTTATAACCATTGCAACTCAATCGAGGGAATTGTTGCAAAAATACAAAAGATGCAATGATTGCAAAAACTATAATCTGCGTGAAATAAGGAGTTTAAACCTCTTATCTGCTTACAAAGTTTCTTGGGAGTTGATCACAAAAAAGACAAATCCTCTATCTGAATATCTATTGCACAATAAAATTGTTAATGAAGCTGCAGACGTTGCAATTGACGATCTAGACTGCAATATTGAAGAAGAGGCGGAGCTTCCAGCTACGCTCCTCCCTCCGAGCGCTATGATTGGCTCAGCCGCGAGCGAACTGGCCAATCAGAGCCACGCAAGCAAAACAATAATAGAAGGTGAGATATGCAGACCTTTAAACGCATTCCACTACGAAACACCTTCACCAGGCCTAAAAAAGAGTTATGCGCAAACCATAAAGAAGAATGCGGCGTGCGCCACGGTCAAAAATTCCCATAAAGGCAAAAATGAAGAAGATTTAAATAACCAAAATGTAAACAAAGGACATTCTTCGAATACCGCCCGTGGGAAAAATAATGATTTTGAAAAGAAAGGATTGACTGTAGATGAAAGACTTGAAATAGAGAAAGTAAATTTGGATAAATTTTACGATAAAATAACTATTGGAAAGGTAGATGAGTTAAGTGATACTCTACCAATAAACACTCGAATAAATTTGATCCAAAATTGCAATGACGCCCACCTAGAGCTAATAAAGCGATTCAGAAAAGAAATAAATTATACAGAAATAAGTGAAGACCAGAAAAAAGATGATTTCATCAATTCCCTACTAGAAGGTAATGAAAAGAGCTCTTTAATTATTAAAAAACAAGGGTTTTGGTTTAAGAAGAAACAGATATCTTTATATGTAGATATCTCTTTAAATTATGCCCGAGTCATTCTACCAAGTGCCAGAGTTGCCGATCTCATCCGTATGACGCACCTGCAGGGGCACCTGGGTATCTCACGCTGCCTTACTGTGTTGAAGGCTGATTTTGTGTTTAAGAATATGCATCAAAAAGTTAAAGAGGTAGTTCGCTCCTGTCCCCAATGTCAGGTCTCAAAGGTCGGACGTGGAATCAATCCAATTTACGGAAAATACAAAGAAGTTTCCTACAAGTTTGAAGTCATTCATATGGATGTCCTCAAATTACCTTCATGTCGTGGCTACAAGTATTTGTTAACTCTCATCGACCGATACTCACACTATGTGTGGACTTTTCCGCTTAAGGATATCACTAAAGAGACAATAGTTCAAACTTTGATAAACCAGCTAATTCCGCACTGTGGAATTTCCAGCCACCTCGTCTCAGATAACGGCGCAAACTTTACATCACACTTATTTGGGAGCGTGTGCAAGCTATTAGGGATACTCCATACCACGACCAGTAACCCAGCTTTGAACGGGAAATGTGAGATGGTCAATAAGATGATTATTAACAGCATTAGAGCCATGTTAGCCGAGCCAGCCATGAAAACTCAAGAATGGTTGGACGTCCTACCCTTCGTCCTATTCGCTCTCAGGCTAGCACCCATCTCAGAGAATGGCATCCGCCCCAGTAAATTATTATATGGCCAAAATATAAACATTCCTGACGGCCTAGTAAGCACTTCTGTCCCAGGCGGCCCAAAATTATACGACTCCTACATTGAGAGAATAACTGAATTGATGGCCAAACCCTTGGCTCAAAGAACAAATCTGCGCAATCGGAACATCTTTCTCCCAAAGAATTTGAAAGAAGCAAAATTTCTATTAGTAAAAAGTCAACAATATAATGTCGGAAAGCTATCTGCCAAGTACCACGGCCCCTATAAGGTTGTCAAGATCACAAACAGTAATGCTCATATAATAAAAGGTGATAAAGTAGTAGTTGAAAGCTTAAGAAATGTTAAAATCTTCTACCAACCAGTCCCCGACCCTTCTGACCGAAAGAAAAACTCGGAATGAATAAAATAGAGGAAAGGATTGGGGGACAAAAGTGAATATCTCTTGAGAAAAATAAGAGTTAAAGACGGTGGTGTGGTAATTAGTACGTGTGCAAAATCATTTGTTAAAGGCATTATTTATCCATATTTGTAGTTCTTTCTCCTTTTTCATGTAGTATATTCAACTGTTCTTCTTTCACTTTCCTATGCATTCATGTATCAATCAGAAGGAGGGTGAAAAGAAATACCTGTGAAAACAACACCCCAGGCTTCACCTGTGGTCTTGAGACAGTTATTTCTTCTTACAACCGAGATCACCAAGCTGAGCTGAAGTTAAAGTAGGAAGTTTTGTAAGACATATGCACGCATGTCAGAGAAGGTATGCAAATCTGTAAGAGGCTTATTTGCGAGTCTCCTGCATACCCCTTTTAAATACATCGGTGCATCTCCTCCTACTCTTATTGTAACCCCATAATATCTTGGCTCTTCTCCCAGCAACAGGGAGAAGATGCCAAGAAGAGAGCTGTGATTGGCGGAAGGCGAGAACGAGGCCCTGAAGCCAACCACGCTCAAGGATTGTTAGCTAGGACTTCGAGCAATGAAGTCGTGTTAGAGTAGGTCAGTGCCAATAATATTATTGTTATTAATTACAAGTGTTAAAGTAATTTGTAACGACTTATTGTGCCTAAAGAGTCTGCCCATTTATTAAATTGAAACCATATCTTGTCAATTATCAATCCACTGATAAAATAAAGCCACTACATAGAAATTGCTATTACTCATACCCACCGGCTGATTTATTAGCCATCATTAATTAATTATTAGGAGGGTTAAAGCGAGTTTAACCACACATATATATATATATATATATATATATATATATATATATATATATATATATATATATATATATATATATATATATATATATATATATATATATATATATATGTATATATATATATATATATATATATATATATATATATATATATATATATATATATATATATATATATATATATATATATATATATATATATATATATATATATATATATATATATATATATATTTATATATATATATATATATATATATATATATATATATATATATATATATATATATATATATATATATATATATATATATATATATATATATATATATATATATATATATATATATATATATATATATATATATATATATATATATATATATATATATATATATATATATATATATATTAGATAGAGTATTTATTATTTTTTGATTTATTTATATATTTTTCGTAATTTTAATGTATTTTATTTTATTTTTATTTATTTTTTTAATTTTATTTTATTGTATCGTACGTAAAAATTCAATTTGTAAATTTTTTTAAAGATCGCATTTTACACTATGGTTTCGTTTATTTATTTTTGTAATACTAATATCTGTTGACTATATTCCTCCCTTTCCTCGCGATTTGTAAAGTAGCCTACGCCGTAAAAGTGCGATAAAATGAAGTTTCTATATAATATGATGAAGGGATTCATCTTTCGACCATTGGAGTTGTTAGATGAGCTAAATTTTTATTTGTAATTATTTTCAAAGCGTATATTTACCTAATTTTTTTGGTTATTATTCATTATTTTTTTTTTTTAGGATATATAAGTGAGTGACCAGTGAGTGAGGTTGTGTTAATTTTTGCTCTCCAATTTTATTAATATAATTTGTGTATTTGAAAGTGAATTTAGTAAACAAATTAGTGTTGTGTTTCTAATTACACTACTGCTGTGTATGTAACTACAGTCATTAACAATTGTTATATTAATTTTGTGATAATTTAAATTTGATAGCCTAACCCTAGGCTAACATAGGTAAGAGTTTTACTGTTTTCTGTGTCTGGGTTTATTTGGATTCTTAAATAGACTTTCTGTATTTAAATACAGTCTTTATTAATTGTTACTTTAATTTAGTGATAATTTAAATTAAATTAGGTTTTCCAGTCACAGACTACAGTTAAGCCTACCTTATAACTTTTATATATCCCTGGCCTAGGCTAAGCTAAATAAATTGTTTAAATTTTTAACCTATTTTAAAGAGAGTAGTTTTATTTCTTTTTAGGCTTTAGTGATATTTAAACTGTAGTTGGTAAAATAATAGGTACAGGTTAGTAAGCTAATAATAATTTAAAGTATGTATGCTCTGTGTGATATCTGTGGGACTGTAAGAGGTGAATATGTGAATAGATGCCCTGCTTGTGATTTGAATGCAGAGAGTGCGCCGTTGAGGAAGGAGATTGCAAGACTGAGTGAAAATGTGAATGGATTGAAAGAAGAAGTATTTGAGTTGACAAAGGAGGGTGTTAGGAAAAAGTTAGTAGGGATGTCGAGGCAAGGAGGGAGCAGGATATAGGGGTAGACAGGAATAGTGATTCACCTAGGCAGGAAGATGAGGGAAAAGGATAAAGTAGGGTATAATAGGTCTGCAGATGAATATAGAGTGGTAGAAATGAGAAATAATAATTTAAAGATGAGGATCTCGAAAGTCAGTCAGCCTGTGACCTGCAGTAACAGGTTCGACTGTCTTCCAGATGGGGAGGGATCAGAGAGGGCCAATGGTAATGTTGAGTTTTCTAAAGGGAAGACTGATGCATTGCTAATTGGAGAGACTATGATACGATACCTAGATAGGACTTTTCAAAATAAGAATAAAAAGAAACGATTGAGAGTTTGTTATCCATGTGCCAGAGTGAGTGATATAGTGGATAGGATAGATAGAGATTGATTCACAAATGTTGATTCAAAGGTGATTGTGCATGTGGGTTACAAATGATATAGGGCATAGAAGGTCAGAAGAATTAATAGCAGGTTATAGGAGGTTGATTCAGAAGATGAAAGCTAGTGGAAGAAGGTGCATGATTTCTGGGATTTTACCTAGGTTAGGTGCAGGTCAGGAATGGGGGAGTAGGGCTTTAGGTGTAAATGAAAGGGTTAGGAAATTATGTTTTTCAGAAAATATTAGGTTTTTGGGATTTGTGGAGAGAATTTCTGGAGAAAGATCTTGCAGCATATGAAGTTCACTTGAGTTGTAAGGTGTTGAGCTTTTCAGAACCAGTTTGGAGACTTGTTTAGCAAAAAACTAGGTAAGTTGGGGTGGTGGGCTAAATCTGGATACAAATAATAGCAATGGTAACTGTAATAGTGGTGAGATAAATAAAACTAATGTTATTACAGGTTTAAATAATGATGATAGCAATAAAAATAACAGCATTTCGAGTATCAAATGTTTTTACAAATGCCTTAGAAATAAAAAGATGAGCTGATTAGTTATACCATAAATGAGAATCTAGACATTATTTGCATAACTGAGGCATGGATTAATGAAGAATTATATGGAGACTCCTTTCAGGAATATGAAATTGAGGGATATTCACTTTATTTATACCAGCGTAGAGAAAAGAAGGGGGGTGGTGGTGAGGCGCTTTATGTTAAAAGCAATATTCAATCTGTACTAATGACTGACTTTAAAATTAATCAAGATATTGAATCAGTGTTGGTAGATATCCTTATATACAATAAATCATATAGAATAGGGGCATTTTATAGCTCCTGGCCAGAGTCCATTATTAGATGCTGAAATTGTGAAAGAAATTGAGACAGCATGCCACAGTAATGAAAAAAGTATAGTCATAATGGGTGATTTTAATTTTCCTGGCATTCATTGGGATTCCTTGTCTAATATGGACTGTAGTAGTTCTGCATTCATAAATTGTATACTAGATAACTTTTGACCCAGATGGTCCAAGAACCCACAAGATACGATGCACTTAGACTTAATATTAACTAATGATGAAAGTATGGTGGATGAAGTTAGAGTTGAGGAGAATTTAGGACTTAGTGACCATAATATAATTAGATTTAATATGAATGTGATATCTGGGCCCAAATTGCAAGTTAATAAGGAAAAGATCATAGATTTCCGAAATGGCGATTTTACCAAATTTCGAGACATGCTTAGTATAACTGACTGGGATAAAGAGTTTAAAGACCAAAACTGTTTATCATGTGGGAACATTTTAAGCAAATTTTAATGAATATTCAGTCAGTATGTTTTAAAGATAAACCCATTAGGGTGTGAAGAGAAAACCTGTTTGGTGGAATAGAGAGATAGAGAGAAAATCAATGAAAAGCGCAGATGTTTTAAAATATTCAAGGGTAGTAATAGGGAGGATGATTTAGAAAATTATAGGAAAAATAGAAATGAACTTAACCAGTCATTAAGAAAGGCAAAGAGAGAGGCAGAAATTAATTTAGCAAGGAATAGTAATAAGGACCTGAAGAAGTTTTTTGCTTTATAAATTTAAAAGTAAGAATAGGACAATTGGTCCAATTAAAATTGATGAAAAATTTAGTGAGTTCAGATAAGGAGTTGGTCAACATTTTCAATGCTTATTTTGCTTCAGTGTTTACTGAGGAAAGATTAGATAATAGTTTGGAGACTAATAGTTCTTGTATGCATGTAACACAAATAGACTTACAGAATTTGAATTTGAGGTAAAAGATATTAAACGTTTATTGGACCATATTGACCCAAGTAAAGCTGCAGGCCCTGATGGTATATATGGTAGAATTCTGAAGGAGGGTAGTACCAGCATTGCAAAGGCACTGTATTTGATTTTCAAGCGATCTATAACATTTGGTGAGGTACCAGATGACTGGAAAACAGCATATGTTGTGCCTATTTATAAGAAAGGTAATAAGGAAGATTTGGGAAATTATAGGCCAGTTAGCTTAACATCTCTGGTTGTAAAGGTTCTGGAAAAGTTACTGAAAGGTCATATAGAGAAATATTTAGAAGATAACAAGGTATTGTATGACTCCCAAGCATGGTTTCAGAAAGGGTAGGTCATGTCAGACAAACCTTTCAGAATTTATGGAATACATTACTGACTGCATTGACCGAGGAAATCCATTGGTATTGTATATTTAGACTTTAGTAAAGCTTTTTGATAAGGTTCCCATAGACTGATGAAAAAGTTATTTACTGTGTGGGTATAGGTGGAGGTGGTACATGGTTGGATTAAAGTGGTTGCAAAAACAGTGTGCACAACTAAATGGGAATAAATCATCATGGGAAATAGTGAAGAGTGGTGTCCCACAGGGTTCAGTGCTAGGGCCCTCATATATATATATAAATGATTTAGACCAGGGACTTAAATGCAAAGGTTTCTAAGTTTGCAGATAATACCAGAGTGGCCACCTCAGTTAGGAATAGTGAAGGATGCATAAAGATTCAAATGATCTTGATAAACTTCTTGGGTGGGCAGATAAGTGGCAAATGGATTTTAAGTAAAAAGTGTCAGGTTCTTCACCTAGGTTACTCAAATAAAGGATTTTTAACTACGATATGAATGGGGGTTGGCTTGACTGTGGACCTAGAAAAAGATTTAGGTGTGATTGCCAGCGGTATTGAAAGTAGCTAATCAATGCTTGGAAGCTAGAAATAAAGCTAATAAGATGCTGGACATATTATAAATCGCAATGTTGTTTACAAGAGCAAGGAAGTAATAAGTAAACTGTATAATAGCTATGTGAGGCCAATGAGTATTGTGCACAAGTTTGGGCCCCTTATTTAAAGACTTAGATATGCTAGAGGGAGTGCACGTGGAGCAACAAAGATGATTTCTGGGTTTGAGTAGAGCTGAGGAGAGGCTGAAGGAGTTAGGAATGTTTTCTGTAGAAAGGCGATTTCTCAGAGGGGACATAATACAAGTCTACCAAATATTTACATCTATTGATAACATATAGACCAATAAATTTTTCATAGTAGAACATGGACAGGGGGCATAATGAAGGGTGGAAGCATTATCATCTTGATATGAAAGCATGCATTCGTAATAGAGGAGTTGTTAGAATTTTGGAATAGTCTGCCAGAGGAGGTTGTTGGTGACTCGATTGCAACATTTAAGAAAGGAGTGTAAATTCGTTTATGGATGGGTTGGATATCATATAATATATTTGAGGAAGCCAAATTGGCGGGTTTTAGTTATAGCAGTTATTGTTAGATGGCATGTGTAACCATAACTTATTATTAATATAATGATGGTTTGGGTATCATATTTATATATCATTATGTTTGACTACGCCAAATTTGTAGTTACAGTAATTTGACAAGCCCTAGGGTGCTTTGTGGATTTGCATGAGCATGTTTGGTTAGTGGGTTGACTGGGACAGTCTCGACATGCCTATGTGGCTTTTTACTGTCTCTATATTCCTAATGTTCCTAATGTTCCTAATGATTTACTTCTGTGCTCATGAGTCCCCCGGAGCCAGATGGCCTACATGGTCATACTTCAGCGGAGGAATTTATGGAGCAAGACTGCTTTCACAGAGATGGGAAAGCGTAAAAGAAATAGCTTACCTGGGGAAGGGGATATTAGGATTAAGAATAATAAATATATGACCTTAACTGACCCTTTGGAGGGTACCTCTACCAGCATTGGCTTATTAGATAAAAACACTACTCTATCTTGCAGGTTCCTAATAACAATATTATGATCTTAATGAAATCTACTGACAATCATTCCATCTTTAATAATCCTAAAAAAAAAACAACCTCCCTTTTAAATGAATCTCCTTTTGGCAAGTATATTGTTGAGGACTCACCCCGCGTGTTAGGTAGAGGGGTGGGATATCGATTTGAAATTTCCGATCTGAATAAATTGGAGATAGACCTTCAGTGTATTACTAAACTAGGTCCTCTTCATTAGGATATTAGGACATTAGGAATATAGAGACAGTAAAAAGCCTCTAGACTGTCCCAGTCAGCCCACTAACCAAACATGCTCATGCAAATCTACAAAACCCTAGGGCTTGTCAAATTGTTGTAACTACAAATCCATTTTGGCTTAGTCAAACTAATGATATATAAATATGATACCCAAACCATCCACATGCATTAATAACTAGTTATGTCACACATGCCATCTAACAATAACTGCTATAACTAAAACCCGCCAATTTGGCTTCGTCAATATATTATATGATACCCAACCCATCCATAAACGAATCTAACCGTTTCTTAAATGTTGCAATCGAGTCACACTCAACAACCTCCTCTGGCAGACTATTCCAAAATTTAACAACCCTATTACTGAATGCATGCTTTCTTATATCAAGATGGCATGCTTTCTTCTTAATTTTCTTACTATGTCCCCTGGTCACCTGTCCATGCTCTACTATGAAAAATTTATTGGTCTCTGTATTATCAATAGATGTAAATATTTTTGTAGACTTATCCTATCCCCTCTAAGAAGCAGAAAACATTTTTAACTCCTTCAATCTCTCCTCATAGCTCTTGCCCTCAAACCCAGAAATCCTTGTTGCACTCTCTCTAACATATCTATGTCTTTCTTTAAATAAGGAGCCCAAACTTGAGCTCTAATATTGGACTAACATAGCTATTATACAGCTTGCTCATTACTTCCTTGCTCTTGTAAACATTGCGATTTATTATGCCCAGCATCTTATTAGCTTTATTCCTAGCTTCAAACATTGATTAGCTACTTTCAAATTACTGCTTATAATCACACCTAAATCTTTTTCTTGATCCACAGACTCAAGCCAATCCCCATTCATATCGTAGTTAAAACTTATTTGAGTAACCTAGGTGAAGAACCTTACACTTTTCACTATTAAAATTCATTTGCCACTTATCTGCCCACCCAAGAAGTTTATCAAGATCATTTTGAATCTTTATGCATCCTTCACTATTCCTAACTGAGGTGGCCACTTTAGTATCATCTGCAAACTTAGAAACCTTGCATTTAAGTCCCTGGTCTAAATCATTTATATATATGAGGGACACCACTCTTCACTATTTCCCATGATGATTTATTGCCATTTAGTTGTACACACTGTTTTCTATTTCGCAACCACTCTTTAATCCAACCATGTACCACTCCACCTATACCTAACTTTTTCATCAGCCTTATGTGGGGAACCTTATCAAAAGCTTTACTAAAGTCTAAATATACAATATCAACTGGATCTCCTCGGTCGATGCAGTCAGTAATGTATTCCATAAATTCTAAAAGGTTTGTCTGACATGACCTACCTTTCTGAAACCGTGCTGGGAGTCATACAATACCTTGTTATCTTCTAAATATTTCTCTATGACCTTTCATTAACTTTTCCAGAACCTTTACAACCAGAGATGTTAAGCTAACTGGCCTATAATTTCCCAAATCTTCCTTACCACCTTTCTTATAAATAGGCACAACATATGCCATTTTCCAGTCATCTGGTACCTCACCAAATGTTATAGATCGCTTTGCAATGCTGGTACTACCCTCTTTCAGAATTCTACCATATATACCATCAGGGCCTGCAGCTTTACTTGGGTCAATATGATCTAATAAACGTTTATATCTTTTACATCAACTTCAAATTCTTTAAATTATTTGTTACATGCATATAAGAACTATTATTCTCCACAAATTCAAATTATGCAAGCCTATTTATTACATGCAAAATAAGCATAGAAAATGTTAACCAATTCCATATCTGAACTTAACTAAATTTTCATCAATTTTAATTGGACCAATTGTCCTATTCTTACTTTTAAATTTATAAAAGCTAAAAAACTTCTTCAGATTCTTATTACTATTCCTTGCTAAATTAATTTCTGCCTCTCTCTTTGCCTTTCTTATTGATTGGTTAAGTTCATTTCTATTTTTCCTATAATTTTCTAAATCATCTTCCCTATTACTACCCTTGAATATTTTAAAACATCTACACTTTTCATTAATTTTCTCTCTTATCTCTCTATTCCACCAAACAGTTTCTCTTCGCCACCTTAATGGGTTTATCTTTAAAACATACTGACTGAATATTCATTAAAATTTGCTTAAAATGTTCCCACATGATAAAATGGTTTTGGTCTTTAAACTCTTTATCCCAGTTAGTTGTACTAAGCATGTCTCAAAATTTGGTAAAATCGCCATTTCGGAAATCTAAGATCTTTTCCTTATTAACTTGCAATTTGGGCCCAGATATTACATTCATATTAAATCTAATTATATTATGGTCACTAAGTCCTAAATTCTCCTCAACTCTAACTTCATCCACCATACTTTCATCGTTAGTTAATATTAAGTCTAGTAGTGCATCGTATCTTGTGGGTTCTTGGACCATCTGGGTCAAAAAGTTATCTAGTATACAATTTATGAATGCAGAACTACTATGGTCCATATTAGACAAGGAATCCCAATGAATGCCAATAAAATAAAAATCATCACCCATTATGACTATACCTTTTTCTTTTTTTTGGCATGCTGTCTACACTTTTTTCACAATTTTTGCGTCTAATTCTTGACTCTGCCAGGAGGTCTATAAAATGCCCCTATTCTAAATGATTTATTGTATATAAGAATATCTACCCACACTGATTCAATGTCATGATTCATCTTACGTTAGTCATTAATACAGATTCAATATTTCTTATAACATAAGCGCCACACCACCACCTTCTTTCCTCTACGCTGGTATAAATACAGCGATATCCGTCCTACCATATTCTGAAAGGTCTCCATATAATTCCTTCATTAACCCATGCCTCAGTTATGCAAATAATGTCAAGATTCTGCATTTATGGTATAACTAATCAGCTCATCTTTTTATTTCTAAGGCTATGAGCATTTGTGTAAAACATTTGATAAAATGCTGTTATTTTTATTATCATCATCATTATTTGAACCTGTAACAACACTAGCTTTTTATCTCCCCACTATTATAGTTACCATTGCTATTATTTGTATATAGATTTAGCCCACCACCCCCAACTTTACCTAGTTTTGTAAACAAGTCTCCAAACTGGTACTGAAAAGCCTAACACCTTTACGACTCAAGTGAGCTCCATCTGCTGCAAAAGATCTTTATCAGAAATTCTCTCCACAAATCAAAACCTAATATTTTCTGAAAGACATAATTTCCTAACCTTTCATTTACACCTAAAGCCCTACTCCCCATTTTGCACCTAACCTAGGTAAAATTCCAGAAATCATGCACCTTCTTCCTCTACCTATCAGCTTCTGAATCAATCTCTATAATCTGCTATTAATTCTTCTGACCTTCTATGTCCTATATCATTTGTACCCACATGCAATAATTGCAATTATATATGTAGAATCAATCTCTCTATCTATCCTATCCACGATATCACTCGCTCTGGCACCTGGATAACATACTCTCAATCGTTTCTTTTTATTCTTTTGAAAGTCCTATCTAGGTATCGTGTCATAGAGTCTCCAATTAGCAATGTTCAGTCTTCCCTTTAGAAAACTCAACATTACCATTGGCACTCTGATCCCTCCCCATCTGGAAGACAGTCGAACCTGTTACTGCAGGCCACAGGCTGACTGACTTTCGAGATCATCTTTAAATTATTATTTCTATTTTCTATAACTCTATGTTCATCTGCAGACCTATTATCAACTGCTATCCTTTTCCCTCACATCTTCCTGCCTAGGTGAATCACTATTCCTGCGTCTACCCCTAGGTCCCACTCCCTCCTCGCCTCGACATCCCTAAACCTTTTTCCTAACACTACCCTCCTTTCTCAACTCAAATCTTCTTCTTTCAATCCATGCATATCTTCACTCAGTCTTGTAATCTCCTTCCTTAAAAACACATTCTCTGCATTTAAAACACAAACAGGGCAGCTATCCACATATTCACCTCTCACAGTTCCACAGTTATCACACAGAGTATACATACTTTAAATTATTATTAGCTTACTAACCTGTACCTATTATTTTACCAACTACAGTTTAAATATCACTAAAGCCTAAAAAGAAATAAACTAATCTCTTTAAAATAGGTTAAAAATTTAAACAAGCCTAAATTTAGCTTAGCCTAGGCCAGGGATATATAAAAGTTATAAGGTAGGCTTAACTGTAGTCTGTGACTGGAAAACCTAATTTAAATTAAATTATCACTAAATTAAAGTAACAATTAATAAAGAATGTATTTAAATACAGAAAGTCTATTTAAGAATCCAAATAAACCCAGACACAGAAAACAGTAAATCTCTTACCTATGTTAGGCTATCAAATTTAAATTATCACAAAATTAATATAACAATTGTTAATGACTATAGTTATTTACACAACAGTAGTGTAATTAGATACACAACACTAATTTGTTTACTAAATTCACTTTCAAATACACAAATTATATTAGTAAAATTGGAGAACAAAAATTAACACAACCTCACTCACTCAAGAAGTTTTTCAATTAAAGAAGTGAAAATGGGACCTCAGCTTCACTTTCCCATCTTATCCAATATGGGAAAATTGGTCTAGTCAGTGTCGATGTTCCTTTAGATATTAAAAATATCATCAAACTGTTGGGTTCGGATACTTCCAGCATCCTTGACATTACAAGAATTGTGGCCTTTCGGAAATCTGTTGAACTTTCTCATGTTCCAACCTTACGCTTAAAGAACAAATTCCAAGGTACCTTGCCAGAATGAATGTCGATTGGCTATTCCAGCTATAAGGTCTACCCATGGGTTTACCCAGTTATGAGATGCCAAAATTGTTGGCAATGTGGTCAATGGGTCCTGACCTGCAAAGACCGTTCAGGCCCAGCCAGGATTTTTTTCAGCTGTGACTTCGCAAAGTGGTTACATTTCAAATAAAGTTAAATTATATATATATATATATATATATATATATATATATAGTTATATATATATATATATATATATATATATATATATATATATATATATATATATATATATATATATATATAGTAGATGTAATTATACTAAAAAAGAGGCTGATAGCGATAACATGCAGAGATACTCTATTTTTTTAGGTGTCGATACCGAGATATTTTAATTAATATAATAAATACACAGTAATAAGATAGAACATTTGTGTACTGCTAGGCCAGGATTGCATTCCCTGTACATTGTACAACCAATACTTAGTCA
The DNA here is from genome assembly GCA_015478945.1 of Trachelipus rathkii. Taxonomy (NCBI): domain Eukaryota; kingdom Metazoa; phylum Arthropoda; class Malacostraca; order Isopoda; family Trachelipodidae; genus Trachelipus; species Trachelipus rathkii. The sequence goes on from JABUQX010144194.1 coordinate 18,145, forward strand.
TTTATTTCATTTGGTAGTGCCCAAGTATATTTATTTTATAAATTAAAATAGTATCTTTAAGGAATAATAAATGCAAATATAATATTAATAACTTTTTTATGTTAATTAAAAAGGCAGGTAAAAGAGGGAGCAGAATTGAAATGAGTTGAAGAATGAAGGGTCGAGTCATCGTCATATGAGTGGATAGAGTTAGATGTGCAGGTGAGATTATTAATGAAAAGCAGGAATAAAGTAGGAGGTAATACAGAACCCTGAGGAACACCACTATTGACAGAAAAAGAAGAAGAAGTCGCCCCATCAACACTAGCCAATATTGAGCGATTTGAAAGAAAGCTAGACATAAGTAAGCAAAGAGAAGAAGGAAACCCAAAGGAGGGGAGCTTGGAGAGCAGTGACGCCTGCCATACCCGGTCAAATGCTTTGGATATGTCAAGCGCCACCACGCAAGTCTCCCCATAGTTCCTAAGGGCGGAAAACCATAAATCTGTTAAATAGGAAAGTATATCGCTAGTAGACCTCGAGTGCCGAAAGCCGTACTGGCGATCGGAAAGAAAGGCAATGAGATTCTAGATGGTCGGAAGGTGAGGGTTGAGAAGAGCCAAAGATCTTAGATAAAAAGTTAGAGCTATAGGGCGATAGTTAGAAGGGTCAGAGCGGCTTCCTTTTTTCGGAATAGGTTGGACATATGCACGCTTCCAACACTGAGGGAAAGTGCTAGTATTGGGGCATAGAAGATATAGTTGAACGAGGGGCGGGGTCAGCATGGAAGCACACTCCCTCAAAACTCGGGGAGGAATGCCATCCGGGCCACCCGCCTTCCTAACGTTCATAGATTTCAGGAGCCCATGCACCTGATCAAATGTAATCACAGGTAAAGGCATAGGACACCTGAGAGGAGAAGGAGGAGGAAGAGGAATGACAGAATCGTCCAGGGTTGAGTTAGAGGAAAATAGGAGGCCGAAGAGATTGGCCTTTTCAGTTGGAGTATTAGCAACAGAACCATCAAAGCGAATAAGAGGAGGAAAGGATAATTCACAGAAGTTGTTTTTGGCAAGAGGACAGAAAGATTTGTCAGTAGAAGAGCCAAGGAGGTCAGCGCACTTTCGTTTAATGAAAGTCCGCTTTGCTCGTCGAAGAGTAACCCTGCAACGATTTCTAGCTAAATGAAAATTAGCAAGAGTGATAAGAGAACGAGAATTTTCCCACATCCGATACGCACTGTCTGTAGCCTGAATGGCCAGCACGATCGAACAATGGGTTTTGAGGAGAAAAAGATTTAGTCGAAGAAGAAATGAACCTGCTCATCCCATCAACGATTACAACTCCCACTTTATCGCAGCCGAAGCGTTTTCAGAGTCAAAGCAGTCACTCCAATAGTTAGCGTAGAAGCGACGCAATGCCTCCAATCGGTCCGATCAAAGTGCCGAAAACCCCGCATAGGGCAGGATGAGATGTTGAGAGAAAGTATAAAATTAAGAGATATAGGTTGTAGTTAGATTTACCGAGAGGACCAAGGTGGTGTGTATTTATACTTATGGAAGGGCTAGTGGTGAAACATAGGTCAAGTGTGTTCAAGAATTGGTTGGGATGATCCGGAGTGTGTAGGTTCTTAATTAGTTGCTCCAGATCGTTGAGAATACTGAATGATTCGGCTTACCCCACCTAAATCAGTATGAGAGGAACCCATCCATTCAGTGTTGTGTACATTGAAATCCCCTAAATAGAGGACCTCAGTATTTGGATGATAAGATATGACAGTTTCATGAGAAGTAGTAAGGTAATCAAAAAGGCATGAAAATCTGTTCTGTTAGAACAGTAGAAGAAGCACAAGATTATTGTAATAGAAGGAAGAAAGA
>JABUQX010144194.1:22500-25155 GCA_015478945.1 Trachelipus rathkii
ATATATATATATATATATATATATATATATATATATTTTATTATATATATATATATATATATATATATATATATATATATATATATTATATATATATATATATATATATATATATATATATATATATATATATATATATATATATATATATATATATATATATATATATATATATATATATATATATATATATATATATATATATATATATATATATATATATATATATATATATATATATATATATATATCGAAACTAGATTTATTATTTAATCTAAAAGTTTCTCATAATTTTTCACCCAAAAAGTAAGAAGTATCGGCCAAGTATCGGCCATTTTAACCGATACCGATACCCAAAGAAATGGCCGATACTGCCGATACCGATACCGATACTATCGGTACATCCCTAATATATATATATATATATAATTATTATAAAGAGTAGTATATATAAAATATATATATATATATATATATATATATATATATATATATATATATATATATATATATATATATATATATAAATATAAATACATATATATATATTATATATATATATATATATAGAGAATTCCTTGGTAAGAAATTTTTACCATCGCTTTATAAAGCTCAATTTCAGCTCTTGTTTTTTTGACTAAGGTGATTCAAAATATTTTCATTGTTGACATCTGTGCTTTGATATTGATGAATTGACAGTAAAGCATGACATGTAATGAGATCCTCTCCAACTCTATTCTGTAAATACGTTTTCAGACGCCTTAACGTCGAAAAGGTTCTTTCTACTGTTGCGGTGGATGCAGGCAATACTGCTAAGATTTTCAGGAGAGTAGCAATGTTAGGAAACCTCTTGTCATTAGCCAAAGCGCCAATCGCTCTGTTTTCTGCCAGATACACCACTTTCCTTTTAGTGTATCCTCGTGAGGGTCTGGAAGGTCGTCTTTATAAAAGAGGATGCTTTTTTAAATATGATTATAAGGTACATTGCACTTTTCTAGTAAAATATACTGAAGTGAAATGATAGTGGTTTCATGCATGTCAAGTCGATCAGACAACGAAGAAAGCAGATCATCAATAAACTGAAATAAAAACAGATGCAGTAATATGATTCGGAATCTGATGTAGGCACATTACAACGAAGTTTCTGGAACTTCGTAGCTCTTGGAATTGCTATTTCAATACCTAAGCTGTTGCATACATTTTTAGCTTGTATGAATATGGTTTTAAACTCTGTGCCTGCATTTTGTCATCTTTTTCGAGAAGTTGAATAATGTCTTTCACGAAGTTTATTGCACTGACAATGTCCAAATAGACACTCTGCAATTGTTTTGACAAGGTATAGGTTATTCCAAGAAATTTACTTAAAACGTATAATGTTATTATAAAATTCAAATTACTGATTGAATTTAACAATGAAATAACTTTGTGATAGTTCACTAGGCCATCCTTTTATTTCTTCCAATGATGCAAGTATTGGTTCAAGAGTCTCTTCAAAAAGGAAAACCGCTTCATGCCATTCACACCATCTGCTCTCGCACATCTTTTTGATCCTCTTGTTATTTTGGTTACTAGAAAACTTTTATTTTATCTTCCAGAAGTTTTTGCGCTTCGGACTCGATCGAAAAAAGTACATATTTCAGAGATGAATTCTAAGACGTTTCGAATTGCCTGAATTTTAGAAGAGTCTGAGAGACATAGATTTAAACAATGTGCTACACAATGTGTAAATAGAGCTTTAGGCCACTCGGAATTTGCCTCTCATGGAAGAGACTCCATCATATCCTTGCCCTCTTAAATTTTTGAGTTTTAAACCAAGATAGCCGAGTTTCTATAAAATTACATTTGCCAATGCTTTCTCTGAGACATCATTAAGACATTAAGAATATAGAGACAGTAAGAAGCCGACATTGTCCCAGTCAACTAACCAAACATGTTCATGCAAATCCACAAAGCACTCTAGGGCTTGTCAAATTACTATAACTAAAAATCCACCAATTTGGCTTAGTCAAAAATAATGATATAGCTATTTATGATACCCAAACCATCCACATGCATTAATAAGTAAGTTATGGTCCCACATGCCGTCTAATATTAATAACTACTTGAACTAAAAACCGGCCAATTTGGCTTCATCTAAATATTATATGATACCCAACCCATCCATATATATACCTATCCAACCCCTTCTTAAATGTTGCAATCGAGTCACACTCAACAACCTCCTGTGGCAGACTATTCCAAATTTAACAAATCTTTATTACATTGAATGCATGCTTTCGCACAAGATAGATGCTTTTCACTTTCTTATTATGCCCTGGTCACCTGTCGTCCATGCTCCAAAATATTGGTCTCTGTATTAATAGATGTAAATATTTTTGTAGACTTGTACTATGTCCCTCCTCTAAGAAATCGCTTTCTACAGAAAGCATTCTTAACCTTCAGCCTCCTCATAGCTTCACCTCAAACCCAGAAATCATCCTTGTTGCTCACGTTGCACTCTCTAGCATATCTAAGTCTTTCTTTAAATAAGGGGCCCAAACTTGTACAATACTACACTGGCCTAATATAAAGTATTATACTATGAAGCGGCGCACGAAAAACGGTGCCGTCGATAAACCAAAACATAAAACACCCATCTGAATGAACGAAGTACCG
>JABUQX010144195.1:0-7500 GCA_015478945.1 Trachelipus rathkii
CGGTGCTTCGTTCGGTTAGGGTGTTAGCCGTTTTCGCATTTATCGTGAAACCTTTGCGTTTTCATTACTTTATAACTAATATACATTCATTAATAATACATCACAGGAAAGATGATATACTGTTAGAGTATATATATATATATATATATATATATATATATATATATATATATATATATATATATATATCTATATAATGTAAAATTTATTAAAAATAGCAAAATATATGTATATTTTTATATATATATATATATATATATATATATAAACATATATATATATATATATATATATATATATATATATATATATATATATTATATATATATATATATATATATATATATATATATATATATATATATATATACTATATATATATATATATATATATATATATATATTTATATATATATATATATATAATATATATATATATATATATATATATATATATATATATATATATATATATATATATATATATATATATATATATATATATTACTATATATATATATATATATATATATATATATATATATATATATATATATATAATAACTATATATATATATATATATATATATATATATATATATATATATATATATATATATATATATATATATTTATATAATATATAATATATAATGTTTCTAAAATTAATTTTCTTTACGAGTTTAGTTAAATATTATTTTTCCTAAATATAAGAAAGTCAAATGTTTAGGAAACAGATATTTATATTTAATTTTCTGCAAATAATTTTCTGCTCCAGAAGGAGTATTTTTAATTGGAAGACGAATAAAACTTCACGAATGAAAAATAAAGTATATAAATCTATAAAGTTCCCGAAAATTTTGGTGGGAGGTGGGGGACTGTGATTTTCAATAGTTTTGGAAATTAACAGATTTATTAAAAGCAAATTTAATTTAAAATAAAATAGAATTCAATGAAATGTCAAATCACCCAATGATTCTCAGGAATTCATTGGAGAAATACAGGAAGAAATTTAATCTTGAAGATATGACCACTGTTTGAGACTTTTAAAAGTTTCTTCCTTTTGTACCTTCAGAATTAAAAGAAAATAAAGAGTGAGTTTTGAAAGTAAAACTTTGAAATCATAAGTGGGAATAAACTTTGTATATTTTGGAGTTCATTAATTTAGGGAACCTTTTTGAATCGTAGAATCCCCTCCTCTAACGATGAAGATTTAGAACAAGAAAAATAATTCTATTGCTTTTTTTCCGTTTAAAAGATATGAAATTATTTATTCAGCAATGAAAATATGAAATGTTTAAATTATATAAAAACAATCATATTATAAAACCATTTTGTTTTCTTAGTTTTAATTTTCCATAAAATTTAACTAGAAATTGAGAGGAGTAAAAAAACTCACATATTCAATAGAAGAAAGATTTTTAACAATTCTGAAAGGATCTATATGACATCCTACTTAAAAAGAGTTTAGCATTTCAATGTGTCCAGGTTTGCAACCTATATAGAAGGTGTACATCAAACAAAATAAGGAAGCTTCCACACCTCTTTTTACAATTTCTACCCTCATTAAGAACTCCGGGTTATACATAAACACATATTACTATCACCTAATCATAATGATTACTTTTGAGAAAATTGCTCTCATATATATATATATATATATATATATATATATATATATATATATATATATATATATATATATATATATATATATATATATATATATATATATATATATATATATATATATATAAGAAAGAATATTCTTTTACGTTCTGAAAAGGAGATATTAATCTGTTTACATCTAAAATCGAAAAGAACCTATTCTTATTTCCCTCAGAATATCTAACGAGTAAAGAATTTCTAATCTGACTAATTAGCTTTCCAAGTGAAAATTTATTACCATAATATTGAAACACACATCTAAAAAATATATATATATATATATATATATATATATAAATATATATATATATATATATATATATATATATATATACTATATATATATATATATATATATATACTCTCCTATATATATATATTCATCATCATCATCTTCCTTTTTTCCCCCAGATTGGGGTTAGGTTGCGTTACATGCACCGGAAACAGAAAAGTGGTAGAATAATGTGGCGCAAGTCAGAAAGAAGCCCAGTCAACTATACCTTTAAAGTAAAAACTCGTGTAGTCAAATCAGCCTAGGGCTTCAAAGAGACTACAAGGGACTCTCACCATAGCATCTTGTCAGTGTAGGGTTCATCCTTTCAGCCATGAAGGTGGTTCCCAGCTATACCACCTCTCACTAAAACCCACTATTCATTCCTATTATGCACCTTTCTATCGCCTCAACCAAACTCACATTCCTTTCCTTCTGACATTCCTTTACTGGCTCAATCCATTTTCATCGGTCTCCCAGCAGGTCGATTTCCAAACATACTCACCACTATCCATCCGCTTAACCAACCGACTATCGTCATCCTTTCCACATGACAAACCATCTCAATGTACTTTCATTTATTCTCATTTTCCTCCTCCTTCCCATCACAAACTCAATAAAGCGTTCATTATTCATTTAACCAATTCTTCTCACACCCTAACACCACTAAACGTCCATCAGACACACGAGACTTTAGATCTATATACCTCTTGTTCCAGACCACCGTTCATTACTATATAATGACGCAGGTAACAACCTTTCATCATTTAGAACTAACCTTGAACTAATTACTTAGTCCTTTACATCCATCAAGTTAATACTACCAATACCTTCTTACAAAATCACAACTTTCCCTACTACACTCTGCATCATCCGTTCCCTTTTCCCCAACATATATCCTAAATATTTAAACTCCCAAACTCTGTTCCAATTTGCTCACAATCAACATAACTAACACATAGGACTGTCCTACTCACAACCCTTAACCTTACTCTTATCTACGTTTTTTTTCAAACCCCTCCTTTTACACTGTGCCGATCCTCAATAATCCTCTAAACTCTTCAGATTTGCCACACAAGCCAAATCATCTCATATAATAGGTAGGTCCACCTCCGCTCTCTTCAATTTCTCCAACATTCTAACCTTCCCCTACCACCCTCATCTTTGTTTCATTCTTAACTCAGTCACATTCAAATTGAATATAGGGAGACCTTAACGCTATACCTCACTCCTTTGTTATTAAACCAATCACTAAACATTTATTCTTACACATGTTCACTATCACCACCTACTTTTGATTCCATTCAGAAATGCCACCAACAACATATATCACTAACTTTTGTGCTGTGGAGCTTCCCCTATTAATCTATCTTACACGCCTGTTACTAAATCCATAAAAAACCCTAAATACAATATATTTTAAAGATTATATATATATATATATATATATATATATATATATCTTTCTCTATATATATATATATATATATATATATATATATATATATATATACCTACATATATATCTCTACTCTATATATAATATTACTTTAAAATTTTGTCACCTCTTGGGCATTGCCCTATTCCCAGGGAACAACTCTAGGTAATTTCTACCTAGAAGTCCGGAAGAAGGAAAAGATGCTGGACTTCATGGCTTGCAACCAAGTCGTTCTACCGTTGAACCAGATAACCGACAATATATATATATATATATATATATATATATATCTGCACGTGTGTATATATATATATATATATATATATATATATATATATATATATATATATATATATATATATATATATAAATATATACTATATATATATATATAACTATATATATATATATATATATATATATATATATATATATATATATATATATATATATATATATATATATATATATATATATATATATATATATATATATATATATATATATCCTGCACGTGTGTGTGAGTAGCGTATGTATGTGTGTGTGTCTTTGTGTGCGCATTGTGCTGGGAAAAACTTATTGTAAAAGAAGTCGTCTTAATTCGATGATTTTTTGTTTGCTAACAAATAAAAGAAAGATCTCACGTTTCAGGAAAATAAGTTATTTTAATTTTGTTTTTTGCGAAATCCTTTGAAAATGTTAATGTTATTGCTTAAACTTGGAGTAAATACTTTATATATATATATATATATATATATATATATATATATATATATAGCATATATATATATATATATATATATATATATATATATATATATATATATATATATATATATATATATATATATATTATATATAACAAATATATATATATATATATATATATATATATATATATATATATATATATATATATATATATATATATATATATATATATATATATATATATATATATATATATATGTGTGTGTGTGTGTGTGTGTGTGTGTGTGTGTGTGTGTGTGTGTGTGTGTGTGTGTTAAATAAAGAACATAAATGGGAAAGGTAAAAGTGCCATCTCTGGAGAGGCGGTAATTGCTTTCCTTCAACGTTCTTTATTTAACATCTAAATAATAAATTGCGATTATGCAATGTTAACACCTAAATATATATATATATATTTTTTTTTTTTTTTACAGACATCACCACCGCTCACGGGCACCCTATTCAAGGAGGGAGTGTTAAAATCAACAAAACTATCAACTAACGCAAACCACGCAGATGAGCACAGACGCCGGCCTTAGTGAGGGAAGTTAAATTGAGTAGGAAACACAGAAAGATGGAAGAGAATTCCACAAGAACAGAGGTGGCAGGAAGGAAGGAAGCACCTGATAGTCTGGGTTGCTAATATCAACACAAAACTCATGTGCCGATACAGCACCCCTTGTTGCTACGAGGGCGTCTTAAAGGAGTGGCACGCGGTGAAAGCTCTCGAGCACTTGCCGCTTCACGGTGACCTATGAAAGAGATAAGCACCAACATCGCGCCACAGCAAAGATAGAAGGGTCAAGTGAACTGAAGAAAGAAACGGACGGTTTGCGGTACTTTTGCCTTTGACTCGACCTATCCAGAATGGGTGGGGAAACAGGCCCCAGATCAGAACGGTACTCCATACAAGAGGCGGATGAGGCCCCTTGTATAACTGGAGTAACTGTGGAGGAAAAAGTCGCAGTCACAAACCCAGAACTCCAGTTTCTTTGGGAATATAACCAGCAGCCGTTGTGATGTAAGGGTTTCCAAGACATTTTTGTTTATGTTAAGGCCAAGGATGTTTATATTGTCAACAGGAGAGACAGAGAAGAACCGTCGAAAGAGATAGGAGGATTAGAAGGTGTCTTAGGAGGAAATTTGAAAGTTGAGTTTTTAAGAATTGAATTTCTTAAAGGTTGAGACATACCCGGAAATTCTATTCAGATCAACGAGAATAGAATCGGAAAGATTAAGACGAGAGGCAATTCTAAAGTAAAAGAGGGAGAATTGAAATAGGTTGAAGAATGAAGGGTCAAGTCATCAGCATATGAGTGAATAGAGTTAGATATTGCAGGTGAGAAGATCATTGAAGAAAAGTAGGAATAAAAGGAGATAAGACAGAACCCCTAGGAACACCACTATTGACGAAGGAAAGAGTCGCCCCATCAACAACAATGATATTGAGCGATTTGAAGGAAAACTAGACATAAGTGAAAGCAAGAAGGAGAAACCCAAGGAGGAGCGGAGGCAGTGACGCGTGCCATACCCGGTCAAATGCTTTGGAAATGTCGAGCCAGCACGCAAGTCTCCCCGTAGTTCTAAGGCGGGAAAACCATAAATCGATTAAATAGGAAAGTATATCACCAGTAGACCTCGAACGCGAAAGCCGTACTGGCGATCGGAAAAGAAGTGAATGAGATGGTCTAGGAAGTGAAAGTTAAGAAAGGTTTCAAAGATCTTAGATAGAATACAGAGTGAGAGCTATAGGGCGATAGTTAGAAGGATCAGAGCAACTTCCTTTTTTAGGAATAGGTTGGACATGTGCGTGCTTCAACACTGAGGGAAAGTGTTAGTATTGAGACATAGAGAATATAGTTGAACAGGGGAGGGCCAGCTCGAGCTTACCTCCCCTCAAAGCATGCAGGGAGGAATACCATCAGGCCCCCCGCCTTCCTAACGTTCACATAGATCTCAGGAGCCCATACACCCGATCAAATGTAATCACAGGCAAAGACATAGGACACCTGAGAGGAGAAGAGGGAGCAGGAGGAATGCCAGATCGTCCAGGGTTGAGTTAGAGAAAATAGGAGGCCGAAGAGATTGGCCTTTTCAGTTGGAGGATTAACAGCAGAACCATCAGATCGAATAAGAGGAAGGTAGATTTACAGAAGTTGTTAGAGATGTTTTTTTGAAGGGGCCAGAAAGATTTATCAGTAGAACCAAGGAGGGTTAGCGCTTTCGTTTTATACAGAAAACCCTTTGCTCGTCAGAGAAATCCCTGCAACGCGATTTCCTAGCTGAGATAAAAAGTAGCGAGAGTGATAGGAGAACGAAAATTTTCCACCCCCGACGCGCTGTCTCTGGCCTGAATGGCCAAAGAACAGGCACGATCGAACCATGGATTATGAGAAGAAAATTTGATCGAGAAGGAATGAACCTGCTCATCCGTCAACGATTACAGCTCCACCTTGGTGGCAGAAGCCGAAGCGTCATCAAAGTCAAAGCAGTCATTCCAATTATAGCCAGCGTAGAAGCGACGCAAGGCCCCCTTCCACCCCGATCAAAGTGCCAGAAGAAACGCATAGGGCTGCAGGATGGAGCTGTTGGAGAAAGTATTAAAGTTAAGAGATATAAAGTTGTGGTCAGATTTACCAATAGGAGCAAAGGTATGGTGTATTTATAGAGAGGACTAGTAGTGAAACATGGGTCAAGTGTGTTCAAGGAGTTGGTTGGGACGATCTGGGATGTGTGTAGGTTCTTTGATTAGTTGCTCCAGATCATTAAGAATGCTGAATAATTCAGCCTCCTCCCCCCACCTAAGTCAGTATGAGGACCCCAACCAATCAGTGTTGTGTACATTGAAATCCCTAAATAGAGGACCTGAGTATTTGGATGAGAAGATATAACAGTCGTGAGAAGTAGTAGATATTCAAGAAAGAGTGAAAATCTGTTCTGTTAGGAGAACAGTAACCTGAAACACAAGATTATTGTAGTAGAAGAAGAAAGATTTTTGAGCCACAAAGCATTGGAGCTACCAGATTTGTAAATCATGAGAGAAGTGTAACAGGAGAATGAATGTTTACATGGGCACACACTCCACCCTTCAGACTAAATTATGAAACCAGTTATAGTTAGATGCATTAAACGAGTTAGAGGTGAATTCTTATCATCTGAGTCTCAGACAGAGCAAGGTTAGGGTTAAGTTAGATAGATGATATTCAACAGAGACGAAGTTAGATTTTAAGCCATGGATGTTGGTAAAGTTAATAGAAAGCCCACGTCTATGCAAATGTGCCATCTTTCACAACCACACACACACAAACACACTCCACACACACAAATAAGAACAATAGACTAAAACAAAAGAAGAAATCGGGATAAAATTGAA
>JABUQX010144195.1:10000-18054 GCA_015478945.1 Trachelipus rathkii
TTGTTTCCTCCCCAAAGAGAAAAGTACCGCAAATTTCGAGTAAAAAATCCAGACAGATTTTCTTTTATGGATTTGTGTGCTCAAAATCGCTATTTTTTATCTAATCTATAATGATATCTCAGTGAATTGAATATCATTTTAAATTCAAAGTTGAAATTGAAAAATTAAAAAAAAAACTAGCTAAAATTTTCTTGACGATCAAACCCAAATATCATAATATATTCTAAATACAGACAGACAAGCACATAAAATTAAAATATATATATATATATATATATATATATATATATATATATATTTATTTATATTTATATATATATATATATATATATATATATATATATATATATGTATATATATATATATATATATATATATATATATATATATATATATATATATATATATATATATATATATATATATATATATATATATATATATATATATATATATATATATATATATATTAATTTTATTTACATTTACTTATATATATATATATATATATATATATATATATATATATATATATATATATATATATATATATAGAGATAAATATTTTTTTTATATATATATAAAGAGAAATGAATTTTAATTACACCTAAGAAAGGTAATTTCATGCTAAATAAATTATATTGAAAGCAGAAAATCTTTTGACTGAAATCATTGGTGCCTATTTTTCAGCTAAAAAACACTTCAACTCCTCACATAAACTTCAAAGATTAATTGACTTAAAGCGATCGCGTTAATTTTGAAGATTCTCAAAGTCGATATTCAGTAATTATATCCAAGAGATTTATCGTTGAAGAGATACCGTAATTAATATATAATTAAGCCCTCATGTAATTCTCTTTTGAAATATTGGAAAAATTTAATTAATACTTTGATTTTCTGTGAATTTTTAGAGTAGATGTTAGATCATTATGATACAGTATTCATATTTATACACTGAATTTATGATGGTAGTTATTAAATGTTTTGAAACTTCTTTAGTGACTTTTAATGGTTGCAAGTTTTTAAAAAATATATTTAGATAATATAAATATAATTCTTAACATTAAGATTTATTTCATATTTCCATGTTCGTTATATAAGTTATAAGTATCGTATATTGTGATTAGCTTACATATATATATATATATATATATATATATATATATATATATATATATATATATATATATATATATATATATATATATATATATATATATATATATATATATATATATATTTCTATATATATATATATATATATATTTATATATATATATATATATATATATATATATATATATATATATATATATATATATATATATATATATATATATATATATATATATATATATATATATATATATATATATATATATATGCACATAGTATAGTATCAATTGTTTTTTTATATATAATATTTTGGTGCTTAGATAATACCTTTTTAAAGTACTTTTAAAATATATGCTAACCTATTTCATTTAGAAAAAACAAATTAAATAAAACAAATTGTAAGAATGTCATTTTTATCGATTTTATTTTTGGAATATAGAATATATTTGTTTAACTGTTATTATCTTATTTTTATCCGTAATTACTTCACTAATAGTACAATTTTTATTGTAATATAAAATTTTATATCATATTTTATATTTTATTTATGTATATAACTTGTACTTTATGATTTGTAAACACATAATCTCTCTCTCTCTCTCTCTCTCTCTCTCTCTCTCTCTCTCTCTCTCTCTCTCTCTCTCTCTCTCTCTCTCTCTCTCTCTCTCTCTCTCTCTCTCTCTCTGTCGATTCAGATGAAAACTTGACTCGACCGTAAAGCATCGAGAAAAATTAGTAAAATGTTAAAAATCAATATATTTAGCTTTAGATCAGATAGTCTTTTATATATAATGAAGATGATTTTTAATAAAAATTTAGCCAAAATCTTAAGTTGTTTAACATCTTATCATTAAAGAGATAACTATAAAAGGGTTATAACTACTTGTGTTGCTGGTTCACCTAGTCTCGACGTGCCAAAACGAAATATATAGCTCACTGGTGGTGAAGTCATTACATGACACTTCAAAAGAACCTCAACCGAAACTTGTGTAGTGGAAGAATACGAAGAAATAACTCGCAACACTCCTGTAACTACATAATTAGTGACTTAGTGAGAAGAACACTTTCTCCAGACTCAAGAAGAAGATCACTCTCTTTAGACTCGTGCAGAAGTCGAACACTTGTTCAAGAAGATGTCTGCAGACAGCGAGACCCAGCAAACTCCTCCCGAAGATCAAACAGAAGAAACTATTGCTGGAATTAAAGGTGAAACCTCCAATGTTTTCTGAGACTTCAGTTCCAACCTGGTTCAGAGTTTTAGAGGCACAATTTCCCTTTGGAAAAATCCCCTTGGAAAAGTACTTCCACGCTCTTTCCCAGCTGCCCAAAGACGTCGTGAATCGTATCTCCTCTGCAGACCTCGATGCTCAAGCTTACACTCCGCTGAAGAACGTAGTCATTACTATCTAAGAGAAAAGTAAGAGGAGTTATTCAAAGAGTTTATGTCCAAACAAGCTTGCAGTGCCAAGCCTTCCCTTCATCTACGAGAAATGTTTCGTATCAAATTAAAAATTGGAGAATACATCATTCGGATGCAGTTCTTGAAGACTCTCCCAACCAACATTCGACCAACTATGGCTTCACAGACAGCCCTTACCCTTGAACAACTTGGTGAACTAGCTAATGGTCTAATTGTTTTGGTATCGTCCGCCTCTTCCATGGCTGTGTCCACAACATCGACTACACAATCAACTACATCATCATCATCAGCAGCAGCAACAACAACAACATCGGCAACAAGAACACCTGTGGGACTGCGTCCATATAGTCAAAATCAAAGGCCCCACGTCTGCCGTGCCCACATTTACTTCGCTCAACAGGCAAGAACATGCAGGCCGTGGTGCAAGTGGCCTGACAGATCTAATGCCAGGTGCAACCTTCGTCTCGTTCTTTTTCTAAATCTTTTTATCCTGTACCAACGGAAAACTAGAAGAGCAAGCTGATTGCTGCGCCATAATCAGTTTGCAACTTACTATCAATGTCACAGTATTTGGCGCAGATACTCTCTTTCTCTTGGACACCGGCGCTTCAGTTTCAAGCCTACCTTCTTCGATGGTAACCAACATGTCCCTATTTGCAATGGCCAATGGCTCGATTATCATGTGTCATGGTAAAATAGCGACATATATAACGATCAAGAAGCTTCGTCGAGAATTTAATTGGACTTTCATAGTAGCTGATATCGCAATGCCAATCTTGGGTATAGATTTTTTACACCATTACCACTTAATTATCGTTGTGGAAGAAACCTCTACAAGACAAAATTACGTTTCCTCTGGTACCTCTTCAAGTCAGTCTCTTCTGAGGTAGTTGGATCCCTTCATTACAAATCAACTCTAACATTGAAGACTCCAATATTTCATTTTGTTTCAGGAGTTTCCACTGTTAGCTTCATCTATACTTGACAAGCATCAGTTCAAATCTGAGACATTCTTGCCCAGGAGACAGTAGTTCTCCTTCAGGTGTTTATATGGACTTCACGTAACACAAGACAAATTAAAAGTAGCAAAAAGCAGAATTCACACACTCTCTTGAAGAATGGAATCATCCGACCTTCCAAGTCTTTTGAGTTTCTCCGGTCCATCTTTTAGCAAAGAAAATCCCAGAACTTGGAGGCCTTGTGGTGATTCCAGATCTTTGAATGCTATTACTTCCACATTCTCCTACATTCCAAGTTTCCTTTACAACGTCTACATGGATCAGCAATCTTATAGCAAAATGAGCCTTCAGAGGCATATCATCAAATTCAAATACCGGAGGACATTGAAAAGACTGCAATAACTCTGTTCGGCCTGTTTGAATATGTTTTATGTCATTTGGTTTTAAAATGTTGGGCCTACTTTTCAAGAATAATGGACTCCATCAATAGACACCTTCAGTTTGATTCATATATCTCAGATAACCTTGCAAATTTTTTCATCAACTCCAGAACAGCATGAGGAACATTTGAGGACCGTTTTCAAGCTTCTTCAAGAAAATTCTTTCAAATCTCCTTTGAAAATGTAAATTCTACAGTCCTTATCTCCAACTATTTGGGATATCATGTTTCTTCATGGAATTTCACAAAAGACGTCCGAAATTTTCAAGAACCCTCTTCCTAGAAATTCACCAACTCTTGGAAGATTCTTGAGAATGATTGGATACTATCGCCGTTTCATCCCTTGTTTTGAAAAACTCGTGCTTCCTTTATCAGAAAAAAGCAAAACACCATCCAAAAGATAAGTCTTTTACATGGACCACAGAAGAAGAAGAAGCCTTCATCGAAATCAAGAATCAGCTTCAAAACACCACAACTCGTACATTCTCTTAACCATTTTTAACTTGTAAGGGATAGTAGCCAAACTTCTATAGGAGCAACCCTTTATCAGATGATTGATGGACAGCTAGTTCCAATAGATTTCTACAGCAAAAAGCTATCAGAACAACAATGTAAATACTCAGCTTTCGACCGTGAATTTTTAGCAGCCTACTATTCTGTTCTTCATTTCAATCATATGTTGGAAGGAATAAATGTCATCTTGTGCACTTATCACAAACTTCTCGTTTCAGCTTTCTACAGAGGAATCGAGCAAAAAGTGATTGGCACCGACGTCGACCTTGTCTTAACAGAATATGTTCCTTCAATGAACTACCTGAGGAAAACGGATAACATTGTGACAGATTCTCTTTCTCGGATATCCTTGGTAACAGTAGATGCCTTCGATTTACCTTCTATCGCTCGTCTTCAATCAACAAATGAAGAAACTGCCACTTTTCAGCCTAGTCTTCATTCTTACCCTCTACAAGATAATCTTCAAGTATGGTGTGATATCTCCAGTTTTATCGCGACCATTTTTGACAAAACCTTGTCGTGAACTGATCTTCAACAATTTTCATCAGACATTTCATCCTAGAGTTAAGGGTTCTCTGCGTCTTATCAAGACTAGGTATTTTTGGCCTAATATGGATCTTGACATCAGAATTTTGGTTCGTTTTTGACAATAATGACAACTTTCCAAAATTCAGCGCCATACGAAACCACCTATTGCTCCCATGGAGTTTCCGCCACAGTGTTTTGAAACAGTGCATATTGACATCGTGGGACCATTACCTCCATTGCCTTTTACCGATACTTCAACTCCAGTCTTCAGATATCTTCTAACCTGAATCGACAGGAAAACTAAGTGGACTGAATCGATTTCTCTAGTGAATATGACTTCAAAATCTCTTGCCTTTGCCTTCATGCAATGGATATCAAGATTTGGAATTCCTCTCTATGTAATCTCAGATAGAGGACCAGAGTTTGAAGGAGAATTTTTCACAGAACTATCAAATTGATTGGTTTTCACAGACTCTGGACAAGTGCTTATCACCCTTCAGCAAATGGTAAAATCAAAAAGATTTCATCGACAGGTGAAGAGTACTATCATGGCGTGGAAACCAAAGTGGTTATCCTCTCTTCCAGCCATTATGATAAGTTTTCGTTGCATTCCTGATGACTCAAGATTTTCTCTTTTTCAAGCAGTAACGGGAAACACTTTTTGTCCTTTAGAACTTCTCCAGACACCTGAAAACAGAAATTCGTATAGCGACTTTATGAGAAAACTTATGGCTCACATGAAACAACTGGATTTTCGATAGTTACCACCTCTTCATTTTTCCAGATCTTCATCATAAATTCCTGCCGAACTTCTAACCAGTTCCCATGTCTTTCATCGAGTCAATCACATTCGGAAAAGTCTGTAAGCACCTTATTCTGGCCATTAAAAGGTTCTGCAACAGGTAGAGCGATGCTGCAATATACAAGTTCCTGATGGACGGATGGATGTCGTTTCGATTGGTGGTTTGAAGCCTTCCATACTCCCTTCGACTCCATTGATGGTTCCTGATTCGGTTGTTAATTCGCTTTCCAAGATGGTTTCTCAAACGGATGATGATTCTCATTCGAAGATTATTCCTCAATCAGATGATGATTCTCCTTCGCAGATGGTTTCTCAATTACATGATGATTCGCCTTCATACACGGTCACTTCATCAACTGAACAGTAGGAACATAGTTTAGCGTCTAGACGCACCCCACTACGTAGAGTGCGTTTTTAGTCATTAATTATGCATATGTAGTGTTTAAAATTAATTTAGTGTAGAAATACGCTCCACTTTTATGGGGGAAGTGATATGTAGTTCTCATAGTATAATATTAATTGTATTTAAAAAATATTTAGTGTTTAGATAATACTTTCTAAAAGTACTTTTGAAATATATGAGTTAATCTATTTCATTTGGAAAAGACCAAATTGAAGAAAAAGAATTGTAAGAACGTCATTTTTATCAATTTTATTTTTGGTTATAGAATATATTTGATTAAATGTTATTAACTAATTTTTATTCATAATATGATACTAAATAATGCAATTTCTATTGTAATATAATATTTTATACCATTTTATATCATATTTATATTCTATTTATGTAAATAACTTGTATTTTGGTACGATTTCTAATCTGTCTGTCTGTCTGTCTGTCTGTCTGTCTGTCTGTCTGTCTGTCTGTCTGTCTGTCTGTCTGTCTGTCTGTCTGTCTGTCTGTCTGTCTTGTTTGTGCTGTCTCTCTCTCTCTCTCTCTCTCTCTCTCTCTCTCTCTCTCTCTCTCTCTCTCTCTCTCTCTCTCTCTCTTCCCTCTCTCTCTCTCTCTCAACACAGATGAAACTTGATTCGACCGTAAAGCATCTAGAAAAGTAATAAATATTAAAAATCAATGTAACTTTCGATCAGCAGGTCATTTATATATAGTAAAGATGATTTTTAATAAAATTTAATCTAAAACTAAAGCTGTTTTAACACTTTATTATTAAAGAGATAACCATGAAAGAGTTATAACTACTTGTGTTACTAGTTCACTTAGTCTCGACGTACTTAAGCGAACATAGAGTTTCCTGTGACCTGTAACACAACTGATACAAGTCTTACAATTGTACCACTTGTAATTTTTTTACTTGTACCTACAAGCCCTGTAACAAACTTTTTTCAAGACTTGTAGCTACAAGTAAAAATTGTACAAGTTTTAGACCAAAATTGCAAGTTTGGCAACATTTGAATTAGGTCTGCTTTGTGTATTTCTGTATGACGAGGTTCTGTAGGTTATAGATAATATTTTTTTTGATTTGCAATATTACTTTTCATTTGTGTTTTGTATATTTCAAGCTTAAATTTTCAATAAAAATATAAAATAAAACCAAGAAAAAATCATAACAAATAGGCTTCATTCACACTGTCAAAATTTGTTTCAGATTATCGATATATCGATATCATTATAATTTTTTGATAATCGATTTTTTTCATGATTATCAAAGATTTGATTTTATAGACAAAATGTACTTAAATAATTTTAAAAGTAAAATAAATTTTATGCTATATTATTCAAAATAAAAAAAAAAAATAAAATTATCTAAGAAATACAGAAAATTACAATAAAAAGAAAAATTTTATTGGATATATATACACTTACAAAAAATTTCCCCCACATTCTTAGAATTGTACAAATATGTTACAAGTTTTTATCTTTCGTCATCTTTTCTGTAACACAGCCACAAGTTTAAATATTTATTGTTACAGAATAGAAGGCTAAAAGAGCTGTGATTACACTTGTAGCAATTTTCAGGTTGCATTCTTGTGTTACAGAAAATATACAAGTGTAACAAAATATCTTACAACTGTGGGACTTGTAACGGTTGTGTTACAGGCCCCTGGTGAAGAGGTGACTTCTAACAGCAAAGCAACATAGCCGGTGCTGTCTATTTAGGTCTCACAATGTAAAATGGAAGTCATTGCGTGAGACTTCAAAGGAACCTCAACCGAAACTCGTGTGGTGAAGAATAAAAGGAAGAGATAACTCCCAACAATCCTGTCGCTATATATATATATATATATATATATATTGATAGATAGGCTATATATATATGT
>JABUQX010144196.1:0-7500 GCA_015478945.1 Trachelipus rathkii
CGTTCGCCAACTTCCAGGGCAACTCGCCTATGGGCGCTTTGTGCCCCACCATTATAATTTAACATCTTTTCACTACAACCGATCAAAATAGGTTGTAATTATTATTATTATTGTTACTAATATTATTATTATTACTGTATATTATAATATAATTATAGTAATAAATGAGCGACTACCTCTTCCTCGGACACCCCCATTTGGGAGTGATAAAGACATAATATCACCCTCTTGGTATACCCTTTCCTATGACGTAACCTTATGGCGACGCGAGGGTTACGGTAACCGTGAACCCCGGAGAAGATACCGGCCCCTAAAAATAGAAATGTTCATAGAAGGTTGAAATTTGGAGCTTGCATAGATGAGGTATGAGTAAGGAGGAGTCGGATCCGGCACCGGTGCTGGAGCCGGAGCAGTGCTGGGTTAGTAAATAGTTGAAATTAATGAGTGTTAGAGACATCGTATCCCCCTCAAATTTGGTATACCCCTTTCCTATGACGTAACCTCGTCGTAGAAGAGGTTACGTGGTCGTGCAGACTTTCCTATTTTTAGCAGTATTCATTGAAGGTTGAAATTTGGAGCTTGCATAGATGAGGTATGGTAAGGAGGTCGGACACAGTTCGGTTGAATCCGGCACCGGTGATAGCCGGAGCAGTTGCTGAGTTAGTAATATTTGTAATTAGGGTGTTAAAGACATCGTATCCCCTCAAATTTGGCATGCCACTTTCCTATGACGTAACCTCGTCGTAGACGAGGTTACGCGGCCGTGCACCCCCGAAAGGGGTGCCGGCCTCAAATATAGGAAATGCCCATAGAATGGTGAAATTTGGAGATTGCATAGAGGAGGAAGGAGTAAGTAGGATTCAAAGTCGGAGTCGGAGCCAGCATCGGTGCTGGAGCCGGTGCTGTGCCGAGTTAGTAAATATTTGTATAATAATACAATATTATAATATACAATTATATATAATATACAAAGCGCCCATGGGTAGGCGCACTGCCCCTTCTATGTGGGCACTTTAACCTCAGGGTAGGGGCAAAGTGCCTTTTTGAAAAATAAAATAAAATCGATTTTACTCGAAAACATGTGATAGGAGAAGAGCATACTTTTGTGGGAATATAAAGCTTTAGGTGTATAACCATATGGCATTGAAAAATTAAAAATTGACACAGTACAAGTCTTTTAATTCATTTTCGAAAAGTTCCTGGGCGGGCTGCCCCACCTTACCCTACCCCTATCCGTGAGAGGGGATCCAACATAGTGTAATTTGTTTCTTGCGAGAGTGGAGCAACCAAAGAAATTGTTGCACAGCAGATATCAAATAAATAGGTTACTGACTAAGTATAGGCATTAAATAAACTTACTTAATAGGCTTAGCCCCCTAACGTGCGTAAATCTTGTTTTTTGGCTATTCAGAATTATTATTATTTTTTTTTTTCGACTATAACGATGACTTCGATAAGAAGCAGGACTGGTACTCAAAATATAAATATTCCACAATCTGGAATTTCCATACAGCATGTAGATGTTGAAACAAATGAAATAAATGGACAAAATGAAAATCATAATCTAAATAGAAATGACAGTCACAGCATATCGGGTGAGTGATCGTTCTCATACCCCATCACCCGAACTACATTGAAGAACAAGGAAAGTACTTTCTGTGCAGGATATTCCTCGTTTTGAAAGTAGAGATGTGGGAAAGTGGTTAGACAAAGTGGAATTTCTATTTAGCCTATATTTTGTGGATGATAATATTGAAAAAGTCCGACTTCTTGGTCCTCTCCTACCTTCGGCCATAACTTCGAGAATAAGTATTCCCATCAACGACCAAACATATGAGGAATTGATTCGCCTTGTAACTGAAACGTATGATCCAACTGATAAAGAGAAAGCTGAAACCTTATTTCAGCAGGAACTTAAACTTTGTGAGAAGTCCACTACCTACCTTAACAGAATTAAAGCATCGTTAGGAGATCGCAGTTATCAAACGCTTCTACGTCAAAATGAAACAGATGTTTCTTTGTGTTCTACCTGAGGATCTTGTACCTTTATTAACGGTATTGAAAGGGGATGCAGATATTCATAAATTGGCTGAAGCAGTTGATGTATTTATGGAATAACAACGTCATAAGTCAAAACTCTACCAAGATTATTCGGTCAACGCTGTGAATCCATTCGTACCTACCAGGGCAAGTGATCTCCAACCTATGAAAGAAGACCACATTTCACGCAGAGATTTGGAACAAATATCTAATCAGTCCATCATCCACTCCTCCCTTTATCACCACTTGGGAGTTGACGGCCTGTTCTAATACACGTTCTTTTACCCCAATTTCCACTATGTTGAACATCACCTCTCCTCCTCGTCTCTTATTCGTAACCGAAACTCGCGTGTTTGATCGTCCTGACAGAAAACCTACTCTCTTGACTCTTACTCTATCCTCAGTTTTCAGCCAAAGGCTCTTGTTATGCCTGCGATGTTGAAATCATTATTCTTGATGATTTCAATGTTCACCACCAATGGCTTTTCCTATAATTCTCAAGATATAGTTTTTGATCTTTTCGTAACCTCTAATCCTTGTTCTGTTACCCTTTCCTCCTCCGGGTTTCTCCATTCACTTTCTTATCTAGTATCCTGTTTATACCTTCCAAGTCTCCTCTGGCATGGAGGCGTATATCCAGGAATTACCGTAGCCTTTAAACTATAGAAACCTACGTTAACTTATAAATCTTCCCGGAATCCCGTGCAAAATCTATTTTCCGTGACACTAAAAACTTTCTTCAGTAGAAAATGAAATAATCTTATTGGTTCCTCTTCCTCAAGTCCTTTCTGGCATTTTGCAAAACAATTTAACATTTATTTTCCTTCTTCCGCTTTCTCTCCTCTAGTATCTTCTGACACACCTTCTGCTAAAGCTTTCCACCTTAGAGGATTCCAGAGCTATTCCTCCTCCTCCAACTCATGACTAATAAAGCAATTTCTTCTAAAGATGTTATTCTGCTTTCTCTGGGCATGGTAATTAACATAATTAAGGATAACGCATCAAATATGATCAGTACTTTTGGAAAATTAAATAAGGACAATGAGCAAAAACTTGAGGAAATGGTCAAATGTGATACAGATTTTATTGAATGTCAAAACGAAGAAGTACAAATTGAGTGGACTCATGAGGTGACGAGTTCACACTTTACAATACTCTTGCAGCAGATCTTATAAAATAGGCGATACAAATAGCAAAAGTAGCGCGTGCATAAAAATTAATGCAAGTGTTAATGCGTCAAGCTGGAAAAGTATGGTCAAGATGAAGGCAATCGCAAAAAGCCATTGAAAAATGACAGGCAAATGTTACCCTAAAATATTGCAAGATATAGTTATAGCTTTGCCTCACACCCGAGCGAATGTTGAGCACTTATTTGCAGATTTAAAAATAATAAAATCGAATCTAAG
This sequence comes from Trachelipus rathkii, assembly GCA_015478945.1. Taxonomy (NCBI): domain Eukaryota; kingdom Metazoa; phylum Arthropoda; class Malacostraca; order Isopoda; family Trachelipodidae; genus Trachelipus; species Trachelipus rathkii. Next base: position 3,447 of record JABUQX010144196.1, read on the forward strand.
GTCATCGTTAAAGGAGGATTCGTTTGAAGTAGTTTTATTTTAAAGAAAAGTTTTGAAAAAAATTATATTACATATGCTCATATAATTCAAAGAGGAATTATTTTAAGTTAGGAAGAAAGTAAATTATAATTTATTTTATTTGTTAAAAAAATTTCAATAAAATATTTTCTAAATTTTAAATTGAAAGTCAGAATAAAGGTGTCACTAACAACAATTTTTATATATATGCCCTAGGTTATAATTTTTATTATTATTTAAGAGAATTAATATCATGCGTAAATGGAGATTAAATTATAACTAAGAACTGAAGTCGGAGCCGGTTAATTTTAAAATGATGTAGAAGGGGTCGGAATCTGAGTGGGACTAATTGTAAGATGGTGGAGACCGTAAAAGATTTACCTGCACAACATAAATAAGTTCTTTTGACCTCTTCTACCGTTTTCCATTATCACTTTACTAATCCCTAATTGTCCTTTAGTTTCATAAGTACGATTGCTGCGCCATTTTCGCTCTTCACTAATTAAGTTGTTACTTGCAATATATTTCCATGTTTATTAAATATGTGGATTTTTAATTGGGATTTTCATGCTTAAGCATGTGTCTTTTTAAGTTCACTTTCCAATTATTTTCACAGCTGCACTCAGAACATTTAAACAATTTCATTTTTATTTTTTTTTTTTATTAAACACCTCTTTTGAGGGTACTCTCGGTGCTACACCGTCCCCAAACCTTGGGTTAAGGCATAGCACCGCTCACTCAACTCCCCAAGACTAGCCTGATTATTCCTAGGCTTCCTTTAATTGCTTCTATAGCTATCTCCTCGGTTCCAATTTTAGCAGGGATCTTTTATAGATAGGTTACTAGAGAGGTTTTATCGCTCCAAGGGACCCCACTACCACTGGCACCACCTCCACCTCCCACATCCTTCTGATGGCATATCGTAGTCTTTGATATTTAATTTCTTTCTCCCTTTCGTAGAGGGCCAAATTTTCATCGTATGGGACACCTACCTCTATTAGTTGACATGTTCTTGTTGTTTTATTGACTAATACAATATCCGGTCTATTACTTTGTACAAATATGTCGGTGGGTATGCCAAAATCATATAGAATTTGGATATGGTCATTATCTACTATTGCTGGAGGTTTGTAATTCAATGATTATTAGGAGTATCAATATTATATAGTTTGCATAGTCTGTAGTGAATGAGCTTGCATATGGTATTATGTCTTTCTGTATATATTCCCATACGTAGCATAGTCTTACATCCGGATAATATGTGGGGCACAGTCTCCGCGTCTTTTTCACACATCCTACATCTATCAGAGCAATCGACTCCTTCGATATGCTTTTTGACAATTGGTTCTTAAGCACCAATCCTGAGATGTAATCAGCGTTCTCTCATCATTTATTTTAAAAAATCCCCTCGCAATTGTTTCTATCGATTTTTCTCTTTGTTGATAAAGATCATTTTCAATACTTCTTTTTTAAAGTGTTGGGCGTGTCTATGTTCTTCCCATTCTACATTATCAGCTTTCTTTCTTGCTACTTTATAAGATTCCTTTAAAATTTTAGTTCTTTCTTTGAGGTTTTTCTCATTCCATCCATTCTGTTTTCTGATATCGATATTAAATTCATGGAGGTAATCATTTGCTTTTTTGTTATTGAAGTTGTTCCAACATTGCAATCTTCATGTTCTTTTAACCAACCAATGAATTTGGTTCCTTTTCCTTCTATATATTCTGCTAATCCTACTATTTCATTTTTGTGGGTTCTATCTATATGTGGCATTCCCATACCTCCTTCATTTCTCGGGATGTATATACGGGCTGTGCACTGGTTTTTGTAGATTATTTTGTGTGTATGGAGTTCCTTGTTGTTGTTTCTAGATTATTTATTTCATGCTGGTACCAGTCTATAATGCAAAAACTATATCTCATTACTGGCATTGCCAATACCTTAATTGCCTCTATTTTGTTTTTGTTTTTGTTTAATTCAGTTTTTAATATTTTCTTCACTCTTGAGAAGTATTCCTTTTTAAATCTCTCTTTCATAATTGTGTTTTCAATCCTGTCCGACTCCTCTACTCCAAGGTATTTGTAAGTTCCTTCCTGTTTCAAGTTCTTTGATTTCCATGTTATTAACTATGATGTTTTCAGCATGTATCTTTCTACCTTTGTTCATAACTATGAACGCACACTTTTCCAATCCAAAATCCATCTGATATCCGATGAAAAATCACTGACCACCTTTATCCGTCTCTCTGCCTCTCCTCTACTCGGCGCATACAGCTTTATATCGTCCATGTAGAAGAGATTAGAGATTCTCCTTTCTTTCTTCTCTGTTCTTTTATTTAATCTGTACCCGTTCTCTAAGTTGTTGATCAGGTTACTTAAGGGGTTGAGGGCTAATACAAATAACAGGGGGGACCTGGAGTCTCCTTGAAAAATCCCTCTTTTCACTTTTACATTTTTTATTTTCATAATTTCTTTCTCGTGTGGTAGCTTTTAAATTAATTTTCCACATTATCATAACCCCTTCCATGAATCTTTTTATTTTTTCATCAACTTTGTAGATGCTCATTATTTCCTTCCAGCCACGAATAGGGTACACTATCATAAGCTTTCCTGTAATCTATCCACGTCATGCATAGTCTTTTGCCCTTTCCAGCTATTTTCAATTATCATTTTATTTATCAGTAGTTGTTTTTTTGTACCATAGGTATGTCTACTACATCCTTTTTGCTCTTCACTAATGATGTTGTTCCTTTCTACATGTTTGTATAACCTTTTATATTTCTATGATTTAGCAAGTGGATTTTTAGTGAGCTTTTACTATTACATCCATAGCTGCACTCAGCACAGTTAAATAACTTTATTTTTTTTTTCTTTCTCCCATTTAAGGGGTTATTCGGAGATCTATAGGTATTTAGATCTTAGTTGTCCGTGGTCAAACCTTGACGGTAAGGACATTCAAAAGATTTTTACCCAAATCCCAACACAAGTCGCAAGATTGCAATGCTCTTTCTTACAACCATTACGCTCATTTCCAGTGTGTTGACAGATACTGGGAGCTTCTCCAGATGTTTTATGAGACTCTTCTTTATCACACCCAGCGTTCCAACTATTATTGGAATCACCACGATGTCATTGGTGTTCCACATTCTTCTTATTTCGTGTTTGAGTCTTTGATATTTTATCTCCTTTTCTCTTTCATATGCCACCACGTTATTATCATTTGGGACTCCCACTTCTATTATATAGCACTTTTGATTCCTTTTGTCCTTAACTACGATGTCCGGTCTATTATGGGTGACTGCTACATCCGTTGGGATGACAGAATCATAGAGTAGCAGCACCTCTTCATTTTCTTCCATTTCTGGGGGATTGTGTTTCCAGTAGTTGACCGCTTCTGTCCTGATGTTATACTTTTGGCACAATTTAAAATGGATCAACTTGCAGATGGTGTTATGCCTTTCAGTGTATATTTTTCTTTCTAGAAGAGTCTGACATCCTGCTAGAATGTGAGGGACTGATTCTGTGTCTCGGTCGCACACTCTACATTTGTCGCTGATGTTCTCCCTTTCTATATGCTTTCGATGCCATCTTGTCCTAATTGTTCTATCTTGAGCAGCTATAATCACTCTTTCCTCTTCTGCTTGCAATTGTCCCCTCGTGAGTATTTCCACTGATTTTTCCTTATTTATATAACTTTCATCAATGATTTTCTTAAATTCTTTTGCCATTGCTTGTTGTCTCCACTGGTTTATATGTTTCTTCTTCCTCTCTGCTTTTTGTCTTTTCCTTTTGCGTTTTTCCTTCCCACCTTTGACCTTGTTCCACTCTGATGTTGTTCGCATTCATGTAATCCGTTTTCTTTTTAATTAGTGAAGTTGTTGTTGGTTTGCCCCTTTCATGTTGATACACCCACTGGAGGAGCTTGTTTTCTGCGCTTTCCAGGTATTGGCCCAACCCTATTATTTCTCTTTTGTATATATATTATATTTTGATGCGTAAGAATGTCTTTTTAAGTGTGCTTTCCGATTACATCCATA
>JABUQX010144196.1:17500-41031 GCA_015478945.1 Trachelipus rathkii
TGGATTTTCTTACGCGACGAGTTCTCACTAAAAAAGGTATAAAAAAGAGGCGGTAAGGCTGACTTTCTTTCTGACTAGTCATATTGTTCTACTACTTTCTGTTTCCAGTGCATGCTACGCACCTTACCCCCAGTCTTGGGGAGAGAAGCAAACTGTAGCTTTTTCTGACCCCTAAAATGTCGTTTTCGAATGTTTTTCTGTGTCTGTAGTCATTCTTTAAGAATTTTCACATTTTCAAAATCATTTGTTTCAACTTTTTTAACTATTTTCAAGCTTCTTCATTTTTTAAATGACTTCAAACTTGAAATATACATAGATGGGTCCATTAGCTACAAAATACACGAAATGAGAAATCGCCTTTTTAAAGAAAACATTCCTAACTCCTTCAGCCTCTCCCATAGCTCTTACCCTCAAAACCAGAAATCATCCTTGTTGCACTACTTTACACTCTCTTCAGCATACCTAGGTCTTTTCTTAAATAAGGGGCCCAAACCTGTGCGCAATACTCTAATATTGACCTAAAATAGCTATTATACAGCTACTTATAACTTTGTTAGCTTTGTAAACCATATTGCGATTTATTATACTTAACATCTTATTAACTTTATTCCTTGCTTCCAAACTCTGATAGTTAGTTTCAGATTGCTGCTTATACTCACATCTACATCTTTTTTTTGGTCCACAGACTCAAGCCAATCTCCATTCATATCGTAGTTAAATCTTTTATTTGAGTTACCTAAATGAAGAACCTTGCACTTTTTACTATTAATTAAAATTTATTTGCCACTTATCTGTCGACCTAAGAAGTTTATCAAGATCATTTTGAATCTTTATATATCCATCATTATTCTTTACTAAGGTAGCCACTTTGGTATCATCTGCAAACTTAAGAAAACTTACATTTAAACCCCTTGATATAATATATATATATATATATATATATATATATATATATATATATATATATAAAAATAATATATATATATATATATATATATATATATATATATATATATATATAAATATATATATATATATATATATATATATATATATATATATATATATATATATATATATATATATATATATATATATATATATATATATATATATATAGCTGTAGACAGTCATAACTCTACTATTAATAACCTTAATAATATATATATATATATATATATATATATATATATATATATATATATTCACTCAGCTAGAAATCGTTGCAGGGATACTCTTCGACGAGCAAAGCGGGCTTTCATCAAACGAAAGTGCGCTAACCTCCTTGGATCTCCTACTGACAAATCTTTCTGGCCTCTTGCCAAAAACATCTCCAACAACTTCTGTAAATCATCCTTTCCTCCTCTTATTCGATCTGATGGCTCTGTTGCTAACTCTCCAATGAAAAGGCCAATCTCTTTGGCCTCCTATTTTCCTCTAACTCAACCCTAGACGATTCTGGCATTTCTCTTCCTCCTCCTTCTCCTCTCAGGTGTCCTATGTCTTTGCCTGTGATTACATTTGATCGGGTGCATGGACTCCTGAGATCTATGAACGTTAGGAAGGCGGGTGGCCCGGATGGCGTTCCTCCCCGAATCTTGAGGGGCATGGGCGTGCTGACCCCGCCCCCGTTCCAACTATATTCTCTATGTCTCAATACTCAGTGTTGGAAGCACGCACATGTCCAACCTGTTCCGAAAAAAGGAAGCCGCTCTGATCCTTCTAACTATCGCCCTATAGCTCTCACTTGTATTCTATCTAAGATCTTTGAAACACTTCTTAACTCTCACTTCTTAGACCATCTGGAATCTCATTCTCTTCTTTCCGATCACCAGTACGGCTTTCGGCGTTCAAGGTCTACTGGCGATATACTTTCCTATTTAACCGATTTATGGTTTTCCGCTCTTAGGAACTACGGGAGACTTGCGTGGTGGCGCTTGACATATCCAAAGCATTTGACCAGGTATGGCACGCGTCACTGCTCTCAAGCTCCCCTCCTTTGGGTTTCCTCCTTCTCTTTGCTTACTTATGTCTAGCTTTCTTTCAAGTCGCTCAATATCGGCTGTGGTTGATGGAGCGACTTCTTCTTCTTTTTCTGTCAATAGTGGTGTTCCTCAGGGTTCGGTCTTATCTCCTACTTTATTCTTACTTTTCATTAATGATCTTCTCACCTGCACATCTAACTCTATCCACTCATATGCCGATGACTCGACCCTTCACTCTTCAACTCATTTCAATTCTGCTCCATCTTTTACTTCTAGAATTGCCTCTTCTTAATCTTTCCGATTCTTCTCGCTGATCTGGATAGAATTTCGATTAGGGTCGTCTCAACCTTGTGAAATTCAATTCTTTAAAAACTCAACTTCCACAAATCTCCCTCTCTAAAACACCTTCTAACTTTTCTAACTTTCGACGGTTCTCTCTTCTTTCTGTTAAAAAAATAAACATCCTTAGCTTTAATCAACAAAAAAATGTCTTGGAAACCTCATACAACGGTTGCTGGGGCGGCTTCAAAGAAACTGGGAGTCTGTTTAGGCTGCGAGACTTTTTTCTCTTCTCAGTTACTCCCAGTTATACAAGGGTCTATCCACTCTTGCCATGGTCTCATTCTATATCTGGGGGGGGGCTCTGGTTCTGGAGAGGCTTTTGGACAGGGTCAGTCAAAAGCCGAAAACTCACCTTTGTCCTGTACGCGCCAGTTCTTGACCCTCTATCTTTGCGGCGCGATGTTGGTGCTTTATCTCTGTTCTTAGATACCACAGCGGCAGGTGTTCGAGGAACTTACCACTCGCGTACCACCTTTACGACGCCCTCCTAGCACAAGGGTGCTGTGTCTGGGCACGAGTTTTGTGTGGATCTTGGTAACTCAGGCTAGTTCGCTGCAGTGCTTCCTTCTTTCCTGCTGTGAATTTAATCTCCCTCACTTTAGAAGCTGTGTCTGTATCATCTGCGTAATTTGACTGGATGGCTTTAAGTGTGCAACACCCCGCACCTCCTGAATAGAGGCTATACCCAGTGGTGGTGGTGACAACTGTAAAATATATATATATATATATATATATATATATATATATATATATATATATATATATATATATATATATATATATATATATATATATATATATATATGCTATATATATATATATATATATATATATATATATATATATATACCAGTATATATATATATATATATATATATATATATATATATATATATATATATATATATATATATATATATATATATATATATATATATATATATATATATATATATATATATATATATTATGTAATAAAAAGTAAGTGTACTAATGTCGCATTTAATTATGTATTGGACTTGCCTGAAATTACAAGTTATCTCCTTCAAAGTAAAGTATGACCCTTGCGAGGTTACAGCGGTTCCAATGTTTCTTCCATTGTTCATAGCGGTACCGGAAGTCATTTTCCAGAAGTGTGTTTAGTTCCACGTGTTACAGTATTTTTATGTTTTCCATCGTACCAAAATAATGACCCTCAACTTCATTTTCAACTTAGGGAAGAGGTAGAAATCGCACGGATGGGCTGTATGGAGGATGTGGAAGTCCTTGAATGTTTTTCTTCGCCAGAATTCATAATTGAGAGCTCAGTGCGAGATGGGGCGTTATATATATACCGTATATATATATATATATATATATATATATATATATATATATATATATATATATATATATATATATATATATATATAAACATCTATATAAATATATACATATATTGTCTGCTACTCATATATGCTATATATATATACAGTATATATATATATATATATATATATATATATATATATATATATATATATATATATATATATATATATATATATATATATATATATATATATATATATATATATATATATATATATATATATATAAACTGCTACATGAACTTACATCTAGTGTCATCTACTCAATGAATGAACTAGTTCTTAAAAATAGAATAGCATCTGCCAGTTCCTCCTTTTTTTTCTCTTAGGTCTGATTTTATAATGCTAAGAGCAGAAAAAGCCGTTCAACGCTAACTTGCTTTGAATGTAGATCATTAACAGCAATTGCCGCTTCTTGTACAATGTCTGGATACTTATCGATGGCCTCTTCTAATTTAAGCTTCTAAGTTATATCAATTTTTTCAACTTCTTTCAGTGCAGCAGAGAAATTTTTTAAAGTTATGGAATATTGTGTACAAAGATGAGGAAAAACCTTGACCTTTTTCTTGAATCAGTCGAAGCTTTCGACTAAACTCTTCAATATCTAGAAGCTTTTCATACTCATCTTCTGAGCTTTCTGAAAAATGACTTGAGAAGGTAGTAATGGGAAAGTTGTAGTTTCATCACTTACAATATGTTCAGATGTATTCTTTTCTTCTTGAACTTCTTGCAACCTTTTAATACAAATGGTCACGTTGCAAAGTGCAGATTTAGCTTTTTGTTGTTGATCTTCATTTAAGCTTACCCTGTAGATAGAAATTAATATAAACAGCAGCTAGTATAGAATACCATTGTCAATGAGAGAAATTTCTCTTCGTACCTTGGAGTTTTTTATTTCTTCAGCTAAATATAGATGGTATAAGGTTGAAGGTTGAATTCATTAGAATATAATCCAAATTGAAACATAAGGTGCAGGTTAAAAAAACTTCGAAGTCTGCAATTGCATTTTGTGATGTGGAAGTCGCAAGTGAGTGATGTGGAAGTCGCAAGTGAGTGAACTTGTTTGAAGCGATTGAAGTCACTCACAGAGTCACAATTCATAACTTTGTCAGCTCAAAATTTTCTGATTCAACTCTACTATCTTGAAAGTTACTCCGACTCCGACCTCTTCTTGAAAATTACCGACTCCGACTCACGACTCCACCCTCTTAAAATTACCGACTCCGACTCCGACTCCGACTCCACCCTCTTCAAAACTACCGACTCCCCGACTCCGCGACTCCGACTCCACAACCCTGCCTATCATTACGCCAGCTGGTATAGAGTGTTAGTGGATGGTCAGGACAAAGAGATATAATGAATATTGGTGGCTGATTTCTACGAAAGGTAAGGACACCTGTCACCAAGTGTCAATGTTCGATAGAATTATAATAAGATGTAAACACAAGAGGAAGTGCGTGTGAACTTGTTCGAACGTTGGTACACAAGAGAAGTACGAGTGTGAAACATTCGAACGTTAGGTAAGCCTATGTCAGAGACATCAAAAGAAAGAGCTCTGCAAAAATACCCATCCAGCAAATCCGCATTTGAGAGTGTTTGACGAAACGGAGTCACCCATTGGATGGGGAATATTAAAAATCCCAAAAACCAGGGTGGAGGAGGGGTTTGAAAACAGTTCAGGTCCTCTCACTCCCTCGTGTGGCTGCTGCTAGGAGCAAGATACACAGAGGCACAACGTAAACAGAAGAATCCAGGAGGTCACGGGCAGCTACTGCGTGCAACCAGGTGAAATGAGGATATGGGTGAACGGAACCGATTCGTGGAACAGAATCGCCGCACCACCTCTTTCATTAGCGCCATGATTTTAGGAAGCGAGAGGCAACCTGTATTTGGATGGCTGCAGAAAAGCACGGTTACACAGTTGCAGTTCTTGGAGGCATATGGCTTTTGGAGTAATTCAATGTCTACCCAATTCTTCGAAGTTTGGGTAGTAACTACGGCAGTTCTATTGAAGAAACGGAAATATGAACTAAACAAAAAAATTTCAAAAAGAAAATATGTTGGAAGAAATAAATAAATTAGGAAGGGAGAGGGAGGGTTAAAGAGAGAGATGGGAATGAGGTATCTTAGAGGTGTAATTAAAGGCAAAGGTCCTGAGCAACGAGTTCAGTCTTAGCAGAAGGTAATACAGCTATGGAGCCATTCAAAATAAACAAGAGAAGGAAAAGAGGAAGAAGAAAGTTGCAGTTAGTGCATCACTTTTGGTAGAGTCCTGAATGAGTGGGAAGAAGAGGAACGAGTAAAATAATTGATTTTTCTATGAAGAGTGTTTGGTAAGACGGATGAAATATATATAAGTAAGATGAGGCTCTGGAATTTCCTGATGATGGAATCCTTGTGAGGAATCGCATGAGAACAGTCGGAGTTTTACTACCAAACAGGAATCGACAGATTAATTTGTACAACTCGAATTAAGTTGTGTAATTAAGTAAAGCTATAATAAAAATTGTAAAATAATAATAATAATAATATCCCTGTGTGTGGGGAAGAAAGAATTTCCACAACTTACGTTCTGCCTATCATAAGAGGCTAAGAGGTAGTTGGCTAACATTTATTTATGACCTAGAAATCTTCCTGCATGCCTCGGATTTCTGGTTCATGTTTGCAAACCCCACCCCCAGTTCTGGGGATCCAAGGGGCAGCTGATGATGATGATAATAAAAATAAATTATTTATCAAACTAGCAAAGTTTAAATCCAAATTTACCTTTAATTCCTCCTCACTCAACTTCTTGAGAGTCACCAAAGGAAATTTCGATTTCACAAGTTTGGCAAAGAATCTTTCTTCATTTGATTCAAAATTTGAATCTGAACATTTTTCACTTACTTTCTTCAACAAGGAAGAAACATACTTTTAAATTTCTATAAATAATAATAATAATAATAATAATAATAATAATAATAATAATAATAATAATAATAATAATAATAATAATAATAATAATAATAATAATAATAATATCTTTTCCTAGATTGGAGATGAGGTGCACAACATACACTGGAAACAGAAAAGTAGTAGAACATGACATAAGTCGAGAGGAAAGCCCTTCCCCCTCTTACCCATAAATGAGAGCTCATTGCAGTCGAAAACAAATTCCCCATAGGGCGTCATAAGACAGCGACGGACTCTCATTGTGGTATCTCGTCAATGAAGGGTTCATTCCTTGGGCCAGGCCCACAACCATACAACCTCACAAAACCCAACCATTCACCATTCACTCCTATTATGCACCTTTCTTCTGGCCCTTGCCAAACTTGCATTTCTTTACCGACTCAAACCACATTTTTCTTCTGTCTCCCTGCCAGTCGATTCCCAGCACAAAACAATACTATTCATCTGCTTGACCAACCGACTACCATCCACCCTTTCCATATGACTAAACCATCTTAATACATTCTCTCATATACACCTTTCTTCACACCACACAACTCCATATCACATTCATTTCTCACACACCTAAAACGCCACCAAGATTGCCATCTAACCAGATTGTACCTTAGATTTATATCTCTGATTCCATACCATAGTTTTACTACTATACATTAACACCAGTAACAACATACCCACATGCAAACCTAGCGCCCTCAAGACTAGTCCCTTTGTATCCACCAAGGATTTAATTGCACCAGTCACCTTCCTACCATTCACAACTTTCCTACTACACTCTGCATCATCCGCTCCCTTTTCATCTAACATATTACTTAAATATTTAAACTCATACTTGTTCCAATTGCTCACCATCCAATATAATAATAATAATAATAATAATAATAATAATAATAATAATAATAATAATAATAATAATAATAATAATAATAATAATAATAATAATAATAATAATAATAATAGTTGATTATTTGAATTAACACACCATTAAGTGCTGAGTACAAGATTTCTTTGCAATCATCGTCAGATTTTCGGATTTTATGACAGTGTTAACCAGTTCTTCACCTAACATGGATTCCTTCTCTGATTCTCTCAATTCTGACTTTATAGATGCCTTTTCATCTAGCTCTTCATTTTTAATGCCTTCTGCTAAAGCAAAATTTGTTTCAATGCCATTATATATCTGAAACAAAAACAAAAAAAAAAAATAAGATTTGATTAAGATTACCAGGATGTAATACAACCAACAACAAACCAAAGTGTCTCGAGAGATCCATGAAGAGAGGCAATCAAGTTTGCAGACTAATTAGACAATCAAAAGGAAGTTAACTCTATTCTGATTATAGGAAGGAGATGGAGCTGATTTAGGTGGGAGTGTGGTTTGAATTTCAAATATGAATAAAAAATTCTGATGTCATCAGGTATTAGTAAAAAATTAGTCACGAAATTAGAAGGGAAATACATAGAGGAAGAAAAAAGTCTAAGATATATTCGGAAGCGTTAAGAGAATTTAGGACAGGACTGATAGAATGGATTATATTAGAAGAATTGGTAGATATAGCATATGCATATCATTCGACCAAGTCCCATATAAAATTGCAGTTAAAAGAAGAAAGTAAAGGAAAAAGAAAAAATATAAATCTGGAGAACGTTTTTACCATCTGGTTTTAAGAAAGAAGAAAAGATTTGCTTTTGAGGAATTTGTACAGTAAACAAGTGGAAATTGAAGCTATGAAAAAATCAGAAATTTTGAAAAATAAATTTGGATTAAAATATTTTGATTTTAAATATAAAATATTATTATTATTAAATTTATGAATTTCAACTGGGGTGTGAAGAATTAAAACAGTTGAAATCTGTTTTTTTCGCAAAAATCTACATTCAATACAAGATAATAATGAAAGATGCCTAGATTTGACATCAAAAAAGGTACCTATTTTCAGCACCAAAATGTATCTACATTAAATGCAAAATTAAAATGATAATGAAAGACACCTACATTCGGCATCTGAGGTGTACCTACACTCGATACAAAAATGAAATGATGAAACACACCTACATTCTGCATCAAAAAGGTTGGATCCAAAATAAAGGCTGAAGCTATGCAAAAATGTACCTTCACTCGGCATAACGATGAAAGGTATCCATGATCGGTACTAAAAAATGTACCTGTGGTCGATACAATACAAAAAGATCAAAGCCAAATAAGGGCTGAAACCCTGCAAAGGGCTGAAAGCTACCTAAATAAATGTACCTTTGCAAGGTATCAAAATGTAAATCAAAATAAACCTTAATTAAGATGTCAATTTTAAATAAATAAAAAAAATCTATTTACAAAGGAGGTTTTTTCAATGATGTTTTAAGCCAATGACTGTGCTGAAAGCCAAACGTCAACAAGGAGGTACATGCATTTGGTACCTGTGTATCTGTTATTGATACAAAATAAAAAGACTAAAGCCATATAAAATGTACCTACACTCTGTACAAAGGCTGAAGCCAAATTAATAGCCAAAGCTAAACAAATGTACCTACACTCAGTACAAATATGTGAGGTACCCATGCTCAGTATCAAAAGTTTAATGCTTTATTTTATTTTATTTTTAATGACAAAGAGCAGTATGATGATCAAGAGATTGACAATTGTGACAGGTTTTAGTGTTTTGACATTCACTTGTAGTGTGATTGTCAACCAAACACTTCCTGCAGCAACAAAGAGTTTTAACTAATTGATTTCTCAAATCAAGAGTATTGATTAGAGGACAATCAGATGTTAAATGATTTTGTTCACAAAATCTACATTTAATATATTTTTTGTTGTTGTTGTTTATAATCAGGTTTATTAAGTGGTTTATTATTATGGTTTAGTAACCCAGATTGTTTTTGTTTAGCTCCATGATGCTTCCATTTGTTATTGGAGGAGGGGAAATGTTTTCAACATTTTTTTTGTAATAACATTTTTTTTGTAATAATTGTTGTCCTTATCTTGAGAGGGGGTTTGTTTGGAAGATTCCAGGACAGTTAAGGTTTGATTTAAAATGCCATAAACAGTTTCTAAAGTCCAGCTATCACCAGCTTTTTCCTAACTGACTTTTCGTTTTCTTTGATTTATCAACCATTTTTTTTGTTTTTAAGAGACTCAACATACCAATGTACATTGCTGAACGACTGTGAAGTAGTTTACGCTGCTTTGTTGCAGCTTTAAACAATTTTAAATCTGAATCAGACCTAACCAGGATGGTTTGACGATGCTGTAAACCTAGACCTAACCTAGATCCATCCAGGTTAGGTCTTGGTTTAGGACCCTACTAGTTCAGGTTATGATATGTTTTGTTAAGTATAGGCCTACTTTGTATACTTAACAAATCTTATTGTAACCTGAATTATGATGGTCCTAAACTGATCTTGAAGCCCATTCATTTTTTTTATAAGAAAACCCTATGGGAAAATGCCAAACTTTGAGAGGCTGTAACTTTTTTTCCTACAGAGACTGACAAATAATTTTTTTTTTTATTCTTCATTACTATTTTTTTAGTCTATGCTGTGATTTTCATAAAAACTTGTTTAGAGGCATTTATTGTAAATAATTACCTTACTATCAATAACATGCATCAATACCGTACCAATACCATTTTCCTTTACAAGTTACATTGAAGCAATGATATTTATTCAGCAGTGGGAATTGGACAATGCCTGTTACCAAAATATATGTTTAGTTTGTAAATTTTATAAATATTTATTAATTTATTTGTTAAATAATACTGAAATGATATTACAAAAAAAAATTCAATTATTGATCTTTTGTTTTTTCCTCAAAAATAAAAATTTAAAAAAAAAAAAAAAAAATAAAAAAAAAAATACTGGGCTGTTCTTTTGTCCAATATATATATATATATATATATATATATATATATATATATATATATATATATATATATATATATATATAATATATAATAATCATAATAATATATATATATATATAATATATATATATATATATATAATAATATGTATAATATATAATATATAATATATATTTATATATATATAAGATATATATATATATATATATATATATATATATATATATATATATATATACGGTAATAATATAATATATATATTCATAGATATATAACAATTCCAAATCTATATCGAACTCAATATAAACTATCAAATATACATAATGCTACTTATAGTAAGCTAATAACTAATAATAATAATAATAATATATAAAAAGAACTGTGATGCGGAGACAGGTGTTAGTGTTTAAGAGAAGAGTATCAATATGCAAATACAATAGAGTTTTAAGGTAACATTTAGGCAAATAGTTATTCATCAAAGGATGGAAGGAACAAACATTTGGCAGAACGAAGTAATTTAAGGTTGGGAAACTTTTAGTTTTACTAACCATTAATTTAATTAAATTTTCTCTCTTTCAGAATAAGAGAAAGATCGCAAGCTCAAAGGTTATCTTAAATGTTAATTTAATGTGTTAAGAACAACTAATAATAATTATCTTTCATTAACAACTTGTATAGAAGTCAGTTGTTAACTGCCTGAAGTGTGTGGAAGCTATCTATAGAAGTAAAGAGTTCTGAATGTTTGCATTGGTAGTTGTGAGAATTACAGCTGGGTAGTATACATGAGTGTGTGGGGCGCCTTTCATGCTTGTGTGTGGTATTGAAGTAGTCTTTCTCGCAATTGCTATTGGTGTTCATAAGAAACATTGACTTGTAGAATAATAATTTGACATCACAACATATAAAAAAGATAAAACTTCAGCAACAAGGAAAGATATTCATAAAATGTAAGTGTAGGGCTCGTATCTTTATATCATGAAATAGTTAGGCCTAGATATTTATTCAATATATATAGGCTATATATATATATATATATATATATATATATATATATATATATATATATATATATATATATATATATATATATATATATATATATATATATATATATATATATATATATATACATAGTCTGTAACTGGTAGGAATATAGCTCACCTCAGAATCTTGTTGATAAGAGTCATATTCCAAGTCTAATTCTTCTACTTTTATTTCATTTTCAGATTTGATATTCATTTTAATATTTGTCATATTTTAATGGAAATATATTTTAAACAATTAAGATAAAGAAAAAGTTATCTGGAAAATTATAATTATAATTATGTAGTTCTTAAAATAGAAAATAACGTTTTGAGAATAAATATTTTAAATATTTTATTTCATTACACCAACCAAATTTATACAAGTATTGCATTAGCACTCAAAATTACATCATTGCAAATAAATAACGAGACTCTACGTCAAGTAATCCACTCATTAAACTTAAGTTCTTTACAACTTCTTACATCATTTTCATTTTTTTTGCTACATTAACTATTATGAAAAAACCTTTTTCAACATTAAAATACTAAAACATTGTTCTGACTAATATTTCTGAATTGATAATAGTAGTTTTAGCTATTAATATTTTTAAAGTTATTTTAAAAGTACTACAGCAGGGCTGGCAATAAAAAAAATGCTCCTAATAAAACCAGAAAAGCACACCTAAATTACCCAATAAAACCCACCTGTTATATATAGTAATATTAGAATTTTGCGAAAATCAAATTAATAAAAGAATTTAATAAATATTCACTTTACTATGTAGTATATATATAAGTTAATATTTACCAACGGCTTGAAGATTTTGCATTTGTAGTTATCAATATAAATTCTTTAACATACTAAAAGATAATTAACAAATGAAACTAGAACAAGTATATAAATGAAATTAAAAATATGAAAATTTATTCATTTAAAATAGGATAAAGAAAATTTCTTTATGTTATTATATAATGACATATGAGACACCAAATTAAATTTTATATATTTCATAATTTCTTCTTTACTTTGATGAGTACAGAGTAAAAAAAAAAAAAATACAGGTTTAAAAAGTTGAGATTCTTCGGAAAATACCATTTAACCTTATTATGTGAACTTGCAACAAAAATTGAGCTTGCTACTAGACTTCGACATTTTTTAAAAAATATTAAAAATTTTATAGTTTTATGTAAAAATAGGAAGGTGATTTAAAAAGCTTTGTCAAAAATAATATTAAATTTTTTTTAAAATACTTGTACTATGTTATGTTAAATAGATAATACTATAGACAGCGACCCACACATTTTGAGACCGAAAATTTTCTAAGTTCAAAAAAATTTCTAAGTTCAGAAAAGTTAGGTTAAGTTAGGTTTTTTAATAAAATTGTTTAGTGGCAAGCTTCTGGCATAATTCCAGAAACTTGCCACTAAAAAATTTTCTTAAAAAACTTAACTTATTTTCTGACCTTAAGCCACGAAAATTTTTGGTCTCAAAATGTGTGGGTCGCTGTCTACAGTATTACCTGTTAAATACTTATCAACAGTTTCATTAAAATTAAAAGTAATAAATATTCAAGGTTTACAGGAAAAAATTATAAATGCCCAAAAAACTTTTTATTTTTACTAACAATGATGTAAAGTCAATCAAATATGTAGATTAATTACACTCTTCACAGTAATGTTTCTTTGTATCCCACAATTTCAGAAGCTTTCTAGATTCTAATTTGTCTTATAAGACCTTCTCTCCGATGAAATCTAACAACACAAGTTGCTGTGTCGTTTACATGCCTCTCAACATCTTGATTGTGACACGAATTCCTTTAGCTTTTAGTTAGATATTAGAGGTGGCTCCTTTATTTTCATGAGAAAACAAATTAATCAGATTATAATATGTTAATGCCTTTGTATTTATCTTTTTAACAGTAAATTTTATGATCTCATTTTTGAAAGCAACGTTTTCACCAGCATTCTTATTAGGTTCTTGATAATTGGATTCTTAATCTTTATTATAACCTTTTTAGTTTGGCATTTTCCTTGCATTCGAAAATATATAATCTTAGGCAGGTATGACTCCCGGCATGATTTTAGAAAAAGTAGATCATGTCAGACAAACTTTTAGAATTAGAAACACTTATGATGAACTTCAAGGATTTAGAGGGTATTATAAAATGGAAGAATAATGATGATGTTTCAGAATATTTAAATTTTTTGGATATAATAAAAAAAATGGAGGAGAGATTATTGACCTTTCTTCCTTACTCTTAAGGTAATTTTTCAGTATTTGTAATATATATATATATATATATATATATGATATATATATATATATATATATATATATATATATATATATATATATATATATATATATATATATATATATATATATATATATATATATATATATATTACAAAAAAAAAAAACAATGAAAAGTGCATCATTGTAACAGATCTTTTCATCAAAAATTCGCAAAGCTGAAAATTAAAGCCATTTTTATTCAAGGAAGCATCTTCAGGCGTCACAAATTCAAACAGGGAAAACATTATCATTGCATTTTTTATGAATATTTAAAAGGAGAATTAAAATTGTGATTACCACACAAATATTTGACACAATCTCATTACTCTTAAAGTCATTAATAAAAAAAATTGATTCCATTGTAAAAAAAAAATAAAAGAAAAAAAATTTCATGACTGCTTTCTGCCATAATTTCCTTTGTTTACATTTTTCGTAAGAATAGAATTTTTCGGTAAGATAGCGTTTCCAGAAGCCCGAGTGCAGCCCGTGTGCAAAATCGACTCAGAAACGCTTCGAATTGAAAAAAATTACATTAACCAATCAGAGAACAGGAAATTTGAGTACCTGGAAACGGCCGAGCGCGCCCGTCGGATCAGCTGACAATTGTAAACAATACTCTTATACTAATATTTATCTATTTTATGAAATAATACGATATATTAGTATCCTTAATATAAAAGTTAACTAAAATATTAAAAAACTTTTGGCAAGCCATTTCCGACACATGTTTTGTAAAGAAATTTGTTTGTAAACAAAAGTATTATCCTTCCGCAGCCCGCCCGTTTACTAATTCCCGAATTCGAAACGGGCGCCTGACTGTGACGTTTACTTGACGTAGAAGTGCGCAAACGGGCTCGGGAAGATGAATATGCGCCTGTGTGCCCGCCCGGGCTGCGGTCCGGGCTTCGAAACGCGGCTATGAGCTGGTTTTGAAGCTGACGCTTTGAGCAATTTGGCACTCATCCCATCGGGGCACGTTTGAACGCTACGTCCCATGCCTCACAGTCAGGCGCCGGTGTTAAATCCTCGATTTTGGGAATTAATAAACGGGCGGGCTCACTCAGGCATACTTTGTTTACAAACAAATACATTTAAAATAAGCGCTAATCGCTAAAAAAAACTAAAGAATTTTTGACACTATTTTTGTAAATTAAAAGTTTATAGTTTTAATACAATAGTTGCCTAATACTTTCTCACATTAGGAACATAATTACAGGATTCTTAATCTTTATTATATCCTCTAGACCTCTACACTTTCACAGCCTGAAATATTACTTGTACACGGGCTTCTGAAAACGCAGCTAGGGAAATTTAAAACTAGATCATGTCAGACAAACTTTTAGAATTTTTGAAATACATTACTGACTGCATTGACCAAGGAGATCCAGCTGATATTATGTATTTAGACTTAGCAAAGCCTTTGTCAAGGTTCCCCACATAAGGCTGTTGCAACTGATATAAAAGTTATTGCAAATGTGACATTAGATACACATAATCGATGTTAACTTTTGGCAAGCCATGTCCGACACATGTTTTGCAAAATCGACTCAAAAACGCTTCGAATTGAAAAAAATTACATTAACCAATCAGAGAACAGGAAATTTGAGCGCACCGGAAACGGCCGAATGCGCCCGTCGGATCAGCTGACAATTGCAAACAATGCCAGAGTTCCATCCGTTCAGTCTTACTTTTTTGTTTTTTTTTACTTTAAAAAATGTTCAATATTTTAGTAAATTGGAATTTATTTCAGGCAGAGATAGAAAGGAGGAGAAGAAGGTATGTAAATTTGTAAAGATAATACTTGACTTATTGGTAATTCCACTATTCTTTAAGAATAAAATCAGTTCTTTAACTACTCTCTCTCTCTCTCTCTCTCTCTCTCTCTCTCTCTCTCTCTCTCTCTCTCTCTCTCTCTCTCTCTCTCTCTCTCTCTCTCTCTCTCTCTCTCTCTCTCTCTCTCTCTCTCTCTATATATATATATATATATATATATATATATATATATATAATATATATAGTAATACTAATAATATATTTATATAAATATATATACATATAATAATAATAATATATATAAATATATATAATAATAATAAATATATATATATAATATAAATATAAATATATATATATATATATATATATATATATAATATATATATATATATAATATATATATAAATATATATAATATATATATATATATATATATATATATATATATATATATATATATATATATACAGTGATGGGCATCGATACAAAAAATTTGCTTAAGCGATACCGATACATCGATACACAAAAATTTACTTTAGCGATACCGATACATCGATACTTGCTTACCTTCTTTGGCGATACCGATAACGATACATGTATCACCGATACATGTATCTAGATACTTTAAAACTAAAGACTATAAATTATATGTATTCGTATATATATATATATATATATATATATATATATATAATAAAAATATATATATTAATAATATAAATATATATATATATATATATATATATATATATATATATATATATATATATATATATATATATATATATATATATATATATATATATATATATATATATATATATGTATATATATAAATATATATATATATATATATATATATATATATATATATATTTGTTATATATAAAACTACCTTTTAACGTGCTTTATCCCCTATGCAGGGGTAACACGGGGGACTACAGGGAATCGAACTTTAAGGCCGGCTATCCCAAACCAGCGCCAACGTGTTCGCAGTCGAGCTAATTCTTGCCCCAGGTAGATAAAGCTCCAACTGCTACTCGGAGGATTTGAACGAGCGTCGCTCCTCTGTATGAGGGCCGGAGACTCAATCTCATATATATATATATATATATATATATATATATATATATATATATATTTACACATATATATATATATATATATATATATATATATATACTACTCTTCTTTCTTTCATATATATATATATATATATATATATATATATATATATATATATATATATAAGCTCTACAATTGTAAGAAAATATGATGAGATACTAAAAAGATTAGGAAACCTGATTTTCCTCATACACTGAATTTCCTTTTAAAAATACCAAACTGCTAAGCATTTTATCAGACAGTCTGCCTCTTTTAGGAGAATAAATATGACCTACCAAACTGAAGAGTCTTTCTACTGGTCTGATGATGGTAGTGGGGTGTTGTATTTAAAAATTGAAAAACTGCAAAACACCAGGAAAATGACGTAGAGATTCCAGTGAAGATTTTTATTCAGCAAAATATTTGAGAAACCTCCATATCTATCGAATCTTCGCTCGTAGTCGTGGTAATGTGATATTTCATAATCAAAAAAGTCATCGGCACTACTTTCAGAAACTGAATAATCAGTCATGCTATTTTTGCTATCTTTTTGGAGGGCCTTTATAGAATTTACCAGCATTTCTTGGACTCCTTTCGTCATTGCTGTAGCTTTGATGTCACTGTTAATAGAATTGATAGCCACTTTAACTTGAATCTCGGATTTAACACAGAAGCTAATATTGCTAGTTTAGTTTCATGGCATATATCCAGATTGAGAAACTTCCGAAACCTATTTGAAAAACCCTTTGAAATGGTTCAAAAGTGGCTGACAATACTGAAGGGGCTCATTATTAAGGCGATTAACTTTTTTTTAATCAACTGCTAGAAGATTTGGCAACAAAGCTCAATAGAAAAAATAAATTAAAAATTATATATATATATATATATATATATATATATATATATATATATATATATATATATATATATATATATATATATATATATATATATATATATATATATATATATATATATATATATATATAATATAATTTACAACAGCTCCCAGGAAAGGTCAAGACCCTGTCAAAGGGGCCAGAGCTCTTCTCCATCTTCCTCTATCCTCCACTCCCTCTTCTCTTCTCCAGCATTCATGTCTTCTCAATGAGTCCCTCTACCTACTGTCTCCCTCCCATCTACTCATAGCCCTCTCTTCTCCATCCTCTCCAGGTGTTCCCCACCATCTCAATCTGGCTGCATCCATCTTATTTAATATAGCCCCTTCACTCCAACCTCCTCCTTTATTTTTAAGTTTCTTTGTCCTGTCTCCTCTAGTCTTTTCCACTATCACTCTTAAAAACTACATCTCTGCCGACTGTGTTCTACTATCCTCTCTTGTGTAGTCGTACTCCATGTCTCTGCCCATATAATAGAATCGGTGTTAACACCTACTCGAATATCACTCTTTTCACCTTCATACTCATTTGTCTATCTTTCGGTATGGGGTACCCTATGTAGCTTCCCCATACGAGCTTTTCTACTTGTTATCTCCTGTATATTTCCTCTTCTCCATCTCCTCTTCCAAATACTCCACTCAAGTATTTGCCTTTCTCCACCATCTATATCTCAGTCCCTTCCACACATCTACTCTCAGCTCTCCTCTTCCTTCTCCCCTACTAACCACAATGATCTCAGTCTTTTATGTGCTCATAGTCAGACCGGCCTCTCTAAGCCTATTAGCAAAACATGTTACCACCTCTCTCAGCCTATCTTCCTCTTCGCTCCAGCATGCCAAGTCATCTGCTCATGACAGAATATCAGTCCTAATCTCCTCTCTCAGCTTCTTTATTACTACATCCAGATATGCTACAAACAAAATTGGTGACAACACGCTTCCCTGTTTGACTCCAGTTCTCACCAAAACCATTCCTTATTCTCATATTCTGTTCTTACATTACATTTATTATTCTTATACAAACTCTCCAGGGCTCCTCTCAACTTTTTATCCACTGCATATTCTCTCTCTAGCACTCTCCATAGTCTCTTCTTAGGCACTGAATCAAAAGCTTTTCTTAGAACTATAAAAGCTACATATGCTCGTTTATTATATTCCCATACCTTTTCTAACGTAATTCTCAAGGCGAACAAGAGATCCGTCGTGCTTCTGTTCTTTCTATATCCGTGCTGCTCTTCCCCTGGGCTTTACTATCATTCTCAGCGTTTTCTCTAGTATTCTCTTCTAAGTGTTCCAACAAGAATGTTACCCTGTAGTTATTTACCTCCTGTATCTCCTTTTCCCATATATATTGGAACAATGATTGACGTTCCCTATTTGTCTGGTATTTCGCTCTTTCAACACCTATTGAACAATTTCAGAATTCTTTCATTTTCTCTAATCCCTCTTTTGTTATTTCTATATATATCCCATCTTCTGAATCTTCATTGTTCTCAGAGTCTCCTCCCCCTCTTCATCCTCTCCTCCTTCAACTATCTCTTCTCCTCCCATCACCCACCTGCTCATTCACATTTAACAATTCTCTGAAGTATTCCGTTTATTTCCTGTTTGTCTGTTGATCTCACCAAAAATTCACCTTGCTTATCCTTGATATTGCACACTTTTCTCTTTGATCCTCTAAACGTTTTTGTCAGTCTAAAAATCCTCTTCCTTTCCATCTTCATAATTTCCCCCTCTCTTTGCTGCCTTTTCTTTTACTCTTCTTTTCACTCTCTCTGTTTCATTTCTTACCTCCATATACCGGGCCCTTGTCTGTGTAGTTCTATTTTTCAACCACCTTCTCATCCATGGGCGTCGCCAGCTTCCAACCTAGGGGGGGGCAGCTTAAAATTTTATAAAGCTTTATATATATATATATATATATATATATATATATATATATATATATATATATATATATATATATATATATATATATATATATAATAAAAAAAATATATAAATATATATATATATATATATATATATATATATATATATATATAAGAAGACATAAAACTAGAAACATTTGTTTTGTATGGATAATTAAATGATTAATATTTAAAAAAAAATTATTTTATTAAAACAATAGAATATCAAATACAATATCTAATGATGGAAAAATTCACAATATAGAGCAGTTGCAAAATTGATATTATTAAAAAAGTAATTTCCTTGGGTTCAAGGCAAATTTATCAACTACTGTTTGAATAAAATAATCATAATTGTCAAACACAAATTTTCTGTATACACTCATCATAGCCAGTCCGTTTAACCTGTCGTCTGAAAGAGTGCTCTACTGTACTGGCGGTGCATAGTTGGGCGAGTAGTATCATCAAAGCCTTTTTCGTCGACGGAAAGAAGGTTCAGTCTCCTTTAAGACTTGGGAGACAACAAAATCTTTTAGTTCTTCACTACTCAGTTTCTTGTCCTTCCAAATTTTGTACCAAAGTTCTAGCTCTTCTTCTATGCCTTCTAAGTGGTAAAAACTATAAAATGAAGCTGTCTTTTCCTTTAACTCATCGATTGTTATGAGTAGCATATGGAAAGGATGTAGATATGTCGATGCATAAGCAGGTTTATTTTCAGTAGAAAACCGTAATTCCAAAGAAGAAGTTATAAAATCCAGATACGGAGTTATTAAGGATCTTCTCCAGAACTCCGTGGGATTTGTTGCTGGATGGTTACTGCGGTGCTGCTGCCTACCAAAAAATCCGTGGTATATTCAGATCAAGTCCCAGTTGCTCGGCGATTTCATTAACTTCTTTTAACTCTTCATCGATGATTTTTTCTTCACCTTTCCGATGGCTCCTAACCATTTCCACAATATGTTGAATGTGCTGCGAGGTTTTGACGATATCCAAGGTCTTAGATTGGAGAGCATTTACAACTGGCTCTAACATCGCAGAGTATTTCGCGATCAATATCATAGTCATGATGAATGACGACTTACATGCCGCTGAATGCAACTGAAAAGCATTTTTTCTTGTGGCGGTGTTTCCTTCAATGGAAAGGATTTCTAATGCTTGCATCATTCGTACAAAGTGCTCCTTAAACACTCTGATGCACTTGTGTTGTTCAGACCATCTGGTCTGGCATAGGCTTAGGATGTTTGGCATTAATTTTTTCTCAAGACCGTCTCGCGAAAAAACGTAATAATGTCCTTTATAGTTCCCACAGTATTGCGGATTTCTGGAATTGTGTTCAAATCATTTACTACTAAATTTTGTTTGTGTGAAGAGCAATGAAAGAACAATGCTTTTTATACTTTTTCCTCAATATTGCTTGGACACCTTCTTCTTTGCCAGACATCGTAGAACAGCCATCGAAACCCAAGCCCACGCATTTCTCGGGATCCAGTTCTTCGGTCGTAACAAAATCGTCAATGGCTTTCGCAATGGTTTTTGCGTCAAGCGCTTTCAGTTCTACAAAGCCAATAAATTCCTCTTTGACTTCATCGGACTCTTTGTCTAAATAGCGCAACACTATGGAAATTGTTCCTTTCCAGAAATATCAGCAGTTTCATCTGCTAGTAAGCTATACGTGCACGCTTCCTTTACCTTATTAACGATGCTTTCCTTTATAGTAGTACCACATACAGAAATGATTTTATTCTGAATCTGAACTGATTGGTATATGGCATTTTTCTTCCCCTTTTCAAAATGGCTTTTCAATGACTGATCTCCGGCATCTATTCGTAAGCGTCACAAATTTTGCAACACTCCCTCATCATGATGCTTACCCCGAAGCGGTAAATCGCGCGCACAAGAAAGTGTCACACATGAAATTATTGAGGATAATATTTTTTTTGTTTTCTTCTATGATTTTCTTTGAATACTGGTTAATTTGGATGTCTACCGGCACGTCCTGTAGGAACAATCTTGCAGCTTCAACAGCAGTTTTATACCACTCTGTGTTTGTATGTCCCTTACAAACTGCATGTTTATATTTATTGAAAGGTCTTATTGTTAAAGTGCCTAGGACCCCCTCTGAACAAACTTTTATTTGGTGGAAATAAAATACAAAACTTGCAAAATGATCTCTTTAGGTGCCTGGAGTATGTCAGCCAAGGTGAATATGTCTCCAACAATTCATAATTGAATTTCCTCTTTAAGTGGGTAGCATCTTCCAAAAAATTATAGGTCTTAGGTGGAATCCAACACTTTCAGTAACTGTTTCTTTTTCTCAGTCGAAATCATAGATGAATGTCCAACGTATCTAATGTCCTTTTCGTGACTGTCATCTACTGAAACGCTAGCTCCGAAATCTGGACCCATATCTTGACTCGTCGAGGTGCTGGGCCTGGGTGTGGGTTCTTCATCATGCGAAATATGCGAAGTAGGAGGGATTGCCTTTTGTGTAGTCTTAGTTGAATTATTGGTATGTTCTTCGTTTTCACCGCTACCATTTCCAATTATATCCGAGTTCTTCCTTTTCAAATTTACTGCAAACAATATATATATATATATATATATATATATATATATATATATATATATATATATATATATATATATATATATATATATATATATATATATATATATTTTTATTTTTATATAGAATATATATATATATATATATATATATATATATAAATATATATATATATATATATATATATATATATATATATATATATATATATATATATATATATATATATATATATATATATATATATATATATATATATAACGGAGGGGAGAATGGGGGAAGAACAAGGAGGATTTAGAGAGGGAAGAGGGTGTGTGGATCAAGTGTTTACATTAAAGATGCTGGTGGAGAAAAGTATAGAGAGGAAAGGGAAAGTGTATGGGTGTTTTATAGATTTAGAGAAAGCATATGAGAGGGGTGAATTGTGGAGAGTGTTGGAGGAAAATGGAGTGGGGGTAAAGGTAATGGTATTAGGGCCTTTTATAGGAATAGTAGAAGTGTGTTAGGGTGGTTAGGAGGGAGGTGAGATGTTTGGGGTGGTGAGAGGATTGAGGCAGGGGTGTGTAATGTCGCCGTGGCTATTCAATTTGTTTATGGAGAGTGTTTGCAGAGGAATGGTGAGGGAGGGGAGGGGGGTGGAATTGATGAATGGGAATGATAGAAGGGAAGTGAACATGATATTGTTTGCGGACGATACAGCCCTGGTGGCGAAGAGCGCGGAAGGGCTGAGGTATTTGGTTAGGGAGTTTGAGAGAATGTGTGGACAAAAGGGGCTTAAAATAAATCCAGGTAAGAGTAAAGTGTTAGTGTTCGAGGAGGAGGAAAGAGAGGAGGGGGAGGGGTTAGAGGTTAGAGTAGGGGGTGTAGTATTGGAAGAGGTAAAGATTTTTAGATATTTAGGGATGGACTTGGGGTAAGGGGTGGGACAAAGGAGAGAGAAAAGAGAATTAGTTGTTGTGATGGGTGGTCTGAGGTATCTGGGAGGGGGGGGGGGGGATTTATCACTGAAAGTTAAGATAAGTATGTTTGAAAAAATTTGTGTACCAGCGGTGTTGTATGGGTGTGAAACGTGGGGGTTGAATGCCAGGTCCAGGAAAAAGTTGGAAGTATTTGAGATGAAGGGGTTGAGAGCGGCTTGTGGGGTTAGCAGAAGGGAGAGGATTAGGAATAGGGTGGTGAGGGGGAGATGTGATTGGAGGAATGGGTTGGTGGGAAGAGCGGAGAAGGGAATGTTAAGGTGGTATGGGCATCTAGTGAGAATGGAGGAACAGAGAGTGGTTAGGAGAGTCTGGGAGGCGGAGGGGATAGGAAGGAGAAGAAGGGGGAGACCAAGAAGGAGGTGGATGGATGGAATAAAGGAGATGCTGGAGGAGGGAGGGATGAGGGAGGAAGAGGGTAGGTGTTGGCGGGAGATAGAGAGGGATGGAGGAGGTGGGTGAGGGCGAGATGA
>JABUQX010144197.1:10000-12500 GCA_015478945.1 Trachelipus rathkii
CACAACTTCAAGATCCAATCAATCACCATTTTGCCTCCGTTCTTGATCATTTCACCAGTAATTTCATCTATACCTGCAGATTTACCATTCTTCAACTTTCTCACTCTACCCATTACCTCCTTGCTAATAACCTCATCCCCAAAATACCTATTCCTTCTTGCACCATCAAACCCACACACAGTCACTATCACCTCTTCATTACTGCCAATATTATACAGATTTTGAAGTGTTCTTTCCACACTCCCCTCACATTCATTTCATCAGTTACAAAAACACCATCACTATTCATTATTCTGAGCAGGTTCCCCATTCTAATTTAACCTTTCGCGTTTCTTTCCAGAAGAGCTTCCTATTCCCATGTATGTCCCCATTCATCCTCCTTCCTTCCAAACTGTTCATTTACCTCTTCTTTTCTCTTACGTATGCATCTTTTAGCATTTCTTTTTTCCTCCTTATATAATTCCAAGCATCTTTCTTTTGAAACTTCATCATTTGCTTTTAATACATTCAACCACGCTTCTTTTTTACTTTTAACCATTTGCATCACCTCTTCATTCTACCACTCACTGTTAGCATTCTTACTTCCTACTTTAGCACCCACATATTTCTTTTGCACTGCTAACAATTGCTTCCTTCATTTGCTCCCAGATTTGTTCAGTTTCAACTTGTTCACATTCAACTGATTTACTTGCGAGCGTTCTTACATACTTATCCTTATTACCTTGTTCACTAAACTTCACTCTTAATTTTACCCACTTCCTTCCGTATCACCTTCCTCTCCATCCAAGTCCCCACTAACTTAATTTTAAATAGAACAACATAATGATCCGATAATCCCATTCCTAAACCCCTCACTGATTTAACATCCAACACATACTTCAACATCTCCTTCACCAACACAAAATCAATCATACTTTTCACTTCGATACCATCTCTACCTACACCAACTCTAGTTGGGGAGACTTGCGTGGTGGCGCTTGACATTTCCAAAGCATTTGAACGGGTATGGCACGCGTCACTGCTCTCCAAGCTCCCCTCCTTTGGGTTTCCTCCTTCTCTTTGCTTACTTATGTCTAGTTTTCTTTCAAATCGCTCAATATCGGCTGTTGTTGATGGGGCGACTTCTTCTTCCTTTTCTGTCAATAGTGGTGTTCCTCAGGGTTCTGTCTTATCTCCTACTTTATTCCTACTTTTCATTAATGATCTTCTCACCTGCACATCTAACTCTATTCACTATGCCGATGACTCGACCCTTCATTCTTCAACTCATTTCAATTCTGCTCCCTCTTTACTTCTAGAATTGCCTCTCGTCTTAATCTTCCGATTCTATTCTCGCCGATCTGAGATAGAATTCCGGGTGGGGTCGTCTCAACCTTCTTCAAATCTCCCTCTCTAAGACACCTTCTAACTTTCCTATCTCTTTCGACGGTTCTCTCGTCTCTCCTGTTGACAATATAAACATCTTGGCCTTAACATAAACAAAAAAATGTCTTGGAAACCTCACATCACAACGGTTGCTAAGGCGGCCTCAAAGAAACTGGGAGTTCTGTTTAGACTGCGAGACTTTTTTTCTCTTCTCAGTTTCTCCAGCTATACAAGGGCCTCATCCGCCCTTGTATGGAGTACTGCTCTCATATCTGGGGGGCTCCGGTTTCACCCGGCTTTTGGATAGGGTCGAGTCAAAGGCTAAAAGACTTATAAACTGTCCTGTACTTTCTAGTTCACTTGACCCTCTATCTTTGTTGGTGCTTTATCTCTTTTCTATAGGTACCGTAGCGGCAAGTGCTCGAGGGAACTTTCCACTCGCGTGCCACCACCTTTAAGACGCCCTCGTAGCACAAGGGGTGCTGTATCGGCACATGAGTTTTGTGTTGATATTAGCAACTCCAGACTAGTTCGCTGCGGTGCCTCCTTCTTTCCTGCCACCTCTGTTCTGTGGAATTCTCTTCTTCTGTGTTTCCTACTCAATTTAATCTCCCTCACTTTAAAGCCCGCGTCTGTGCTCATCTGCGTGATTTGCGTTAGTTGAATTTTTGCTGAGTTTAACACCCCCTTGAATAGGGCTTTGGCCCGGGGGGGGTGGTGATGTCTTTAAAAAAAAAAAAAAAAAAATACTTATGGATACTCTTGTGTTTAAAAAAAAAGTATTACTTACACACATACTCTCTCCTCACAGAAATCCATCACCTTCCTACCATTCTCTCATTTTCTCCTGACACCCCAAAACCACCTGTTATACCATCCTTTTTGATCATATATATATATATATATATATATATATATACATATACATATATATATATTACATATATATATATATATATATATATATACATATATATATTATATATTATATATATATATATATATATATGTTATTATATATATATATATATATAAATGTAAATATATCTATATTATATATATATGTATATATATATTTATATATTAATTATTATAAATATATATATATATATTATATATATATATATATATATAT
>JABUQX010144197.1:17500-25377 GCA_015478945.1 Trachelipus rathkii
CAAAAAACTACATAAGAAAGAAGTCTTATATACAGGTCAATAAAAATTTGTTCCCCAATATAATAATAATAATAATAATAATAATAATAATAATAATAATAATAATAATAATAATAATAATAATAATAATAATAATAATAATAATAATAATAATAATAAAAATAATAATAATACTGGGGAACAAATTTTTGTTGACTTGTATTTAAGATTTGTTTCTTATGCATTTTTTGCGCTGAATCCAAAAATTATATTGGTGTTTGTCTATAATCTCCAGTTTTGCTGCCATTCACTTGAAAACAAAAAATGTAAAAAAAATTCTTTCCCACTTCATAAATGAAAAACCGCTATATTTTTCATTATTTGTCTTATCAAATTAAAATTTTCACAGCATATATATTTGGGCAAAATAAACATGTTTTATTTACATTATCTGATTGTTTTCAACCTGTTTGAGGGAAAAATCATTTATTTTTGCAATTTTTTCCATGTTTACATGTGAATAGTGTCAAAACTGGATCTGGCAGACAAAATCTAATACGATATTTGAATTCTGCATGAAAAATCATGTAAGAAACAGGTATTCTTTATCTTGGGACAAATTCTCTGTTGACCAATGTTATTATTATCATCATCATGAAAAATAAAAAATAAAAAATAAGATAGGCGTGTGCTCTGCAGTTTTTAATATTTTAATATTTTAATATTTTAATATTTTAATATTCTAATATTTTAATATTTTAATATTTTTTGTAAAAGACCCTAGAGTGGATGATTCCTGAACATTTTGGGGGAAATTTTTCCACTCATAGATTAAGATTTGTAAGTTAAGATTTAAGTTAAGTTAAGTGTAAGATTTCGTTAGATTGTATTTTCCTTTGTTTATGATAAGGGAGTTTGCGTCCACGGTGACTGTTTTTGATCACAGTTTCATTCTGCATAATTATGTTAGCCAAAAGTTTATTTCCAGCTCCATTTGTGACTTCACTGGTGTGATTATTACACACTGTTAGGGTGTAGATGTCCTGAAGTTTTATAGTAGATAAGTTTATGAAAAGCATGATTGTATGTTCATAGTAATTTCGAAACCCTGATATGACACGACTTATTTTTATTTATTTATTTTTATTTGCATAATTACTAGAGGTTGTATCAGATACTCACAGACATTAGAATAGAGGAGGATAGACAAGACTATAGTATACCTTTTTAAGATATATTTTAAAGCAGTTTCTGATTTTAAGGAATACATAATTTGCATAGTATGCTCAAAAGGCTATTGATGTGTTCTTATGTGTGTTTATAATAATAATAATAATAATAATAATAATAATAATAATAATAATAATAATAATAATAATAATAATAATAATAATAATAATAATAATAATAATAATAATAATAATAATAATAATAATAATAATAATATTTTTTGCAAGTTCTTTCTATTCTTCTAAATAATTATTTATTTTCAGAAGAAAATTTATTAAGGACTATTCTAGAATAAAAAGAAGTTAGATCCTTTAATATTATAACAATATTTCGCCTGTATACTTCAGGCATGATCACGGTTAACTAACTATTTATAATGCAGTTTACAAATAACAAATTGGAAAATATAAAAATATAAAATTCTGGGTGGGTACTGGGTACACAGGTTTTTGTTGAAAATCGTACTGTAGGGGTCCGACCTGCATTCTCGAAAGTCAAGTGAAGTTAGTGGTTAATGTTTAAGTGAATTATATTTAACCAAATAGGTCAAATGCATTTTATTTTTAAAAGTGAAAACATAATAAAACACTTTAATGGAACCTACTGTAATGATATCCTTAAATTTTTTAATGAAACTAGAAATTACGATCAAATATGTGAAGAAATTAAATGTACAAACGAAATTATTTTTAGTTTCGAGAAATTATTATTTTCTAAAATGAATATTGAAAGAATATTAAAGGCGTCAGTTTCCGCTCCTCTAATAAACTCATCATCATCATCATCATCATCATCATCATCATCATCATCATCATCATCATCATCATCATCATCATCATCATCATCATCTCTCAGGTTGGCACTAAAATGCCTGTTAGTAATTCATCTAGGCTAATCATGGAGTGTTGCAAGCAAGTTTTTTAAAGACACTTGCTTGCTAGACCCGTCTTTTTAATTTTCATCTTTCATCCGAATTTGTGGACCAGCATGGAATGTCACTGCAATTAACTTGTAAATTCATATTTGTCATTGTTAATTTCGTGGTAAAATTTCATTCGAGAACTACATCTCTATGCCTGACGTAAAATCATGGCAACTCCAACTCAATGGTTGACGTAGAATTATGGCAACTCCAACTCAATGTTTGGTGTAGATTCATGGTAACTACAACCCAATTTGACGCAGATTCATGGCAACTCCAATTCAATATTTGACGTAGATTCATGGCAACTCCAACTCAATGTCCGACTTAGATTTATGGCAACTTCAAACTCAATGTCCGACGTAGAATCATCTCATTATATTTCGACAAGTTTCCACCCGCTTCATAATTAATAATTAGTGAATGACTTTTCAAAGGTATATATATATATATATATATATATATATATATATATATATATATATATATATATATATATAGTTATATATATATTATATATATATATATATATATATATATATATATATATATATATATATATATATATATATATTTATTTATATATATATATATATATATATATAGTTATATATATATATATATATATATATATATATATATATATATATATATATATATATATATATATATATATATATCTCACAGCTTACGGGCATAACCCTATTCAAGTTAGGGAACGTTTCAAGGTATTAGCAATCTAGTCTCCGGGCAAAGGATGGAACCCTAACCCCATACTCCTGGACGATTCTGGCATTCCTCTTCCTCCTCCTTCTCCTCTCAGGTGTCCTATGCCTTAGCCTGTGATTACATTTGATCGGATGCATGGACTCCTGAAATTTATGAACGTTAGGAAGGCGGGTGGCCCGGATGGCATTTCTCCCCTAGTTTTCAAGGAGTGTGCTTCCGTGCTGGCCCCACCCCTCGTTCAACTATATTCTCTATGTCTCAACACTAACACTTTCCCTCAGTATTGGAAGCACGCATATGCCCATCCTTTTCCGATAAAAAGGAAGCCAATCTGATCGTTCTAACTATGATCCTATAGATCTCACTTGTATTCTATCTAAGATCTTTGAAATACTTCTCAACTCTAACTTCTTAGACCATCTGGAATCTCATTCCCTTCTTTCCGATCGAAAGTACGGCTTTCGGCGCTCGAGGTCTACTGGCGATATATTTTCCTATCTAACCGATTTATGATTTTCCGCCCTTAGGAACTACGGGGAGACTTGCGTGGTGGCGCTAGACATATCCAAAGCATTTGACCGGGTATGGCACGCGTCACTGCTCTCCAAGCTCCCCTCCTTTAGGTTTCCTCCTTCTCTTTGCTAATTATTAGTTTTCTTTCAGATCGTTCAATATCGTCTGTTGTTGATGGGGCGACTTCTTCTTCTTTTTCTGTCAATAGTGGTGTTCCTCAGGGTTCTGTCTTATCTAATACTTTATTCCTACTTTTCATTAATGATCTTCTCACCTGCAGATCTAATTCTATCCACTCATATTCTGATGACTCGACCCTTCATTCTTCAACTCATTTCAATGAAACTGGAAGTTCTGTTTAGACTGCGAAACTTTATTTTCCTCTTCTCAGATACTCCAACTATACAAGGGTCTCATCCGCCCATGTATGGAGTAACTGCTCTCATATCTGTGGTTGCTCTGGTTTCACCCGGCTTTTGGATAAGGTCCAGTCAAAGGCCAAAAGGCCTATAAATTGTTCTGTACTTTCCACTTCATTTGACCCTCTATCTTTGCGGCGCGATGTTGGTGCTTTATCTCTTTTCTATAGGTAACGCAGCGGCAGGTGCTCAAGGGAACTAATCACTCGCGTACCACCACCTTTACGACGCCCACGTAGCACAAGGAGTGCTGTGTCTGCGCATGCGTTTTGTGTTGATATTGATAATTCCAGGTTAGTTTGCTGGGGTGCTTCCTTTCCTGCCACCTCTGTTTTGTGGAATTCTCTCCCATCTTCTTTGTTTCCTGTTGAATTTAATCTCCCTCACTTTAAAGCCTGCGTCTGTGCTCATCTGAGTAATTTGCGTCAGATGGTGAAATTTTGAGGAGTACAGCACCACCTCCTTGACTAGGGCTCTGCCCTTGAGTGGTGGTAACAATTATAAACAACAACTGTACCTCGCAGCTAAGTCGCGCTGCTGTTGAGTCGCGGTGGACCCTAATTTTATGAATTATGTCCTCATAACACTAAGCTAAATGAAAAATAATAATTTGCAACTAAATGTATTGCCTAATATATATATATATATATATATATATATATATATATATATTATATATATATATTTATATATATATATATATATATATATATATATATATATATATATATATATATATATATATATATATATATATATATATATATATATATATATATATATATATATATATAAATAGATGAAAACTATAGGTCGATAGTCAGAAGGATCAGAGCGGCTACCCTTTTTCGGGATCGGTTGGACATTTGCGCACTTCCAACACTGAGGAAAAATAGTAGTATTAAAGCATAGAGAGTAGAGTTGAACGAAGGCAGGCTACCAGCTCAGAAGCACACTCCCCCAAAACACCGGGAGGAATGCCATCCGTGACGCTAGACTTCCTTACGCTCATAAATTTCAGGATCTCATGCACCCGATCATGCGTAATCACAGGTAGAGACATAAGAAACCTGAGAGGAGAAGGAGTAGGAGGAGGGATGCAGGAATCGTCTAAGGTAGGATTAGATGAAAAAAGGAGGCCTAAGAGATAGACCTTTTCAGAAGAGGAGTTAAGTACAAATCCGTCGGAAAGAATAATAAGAGGAAATGAAGATTTATAAAAGTTGTTAGAGATGTTTTTGACAAGAGCCAAGATACTTTTTATCAGTAGGAGTACCAAGAAGGTTGGCGCACTTTCTCTTAATGAAGCGCAATTAGCTTGTCGAATAGTATCCCTGCAACGATAACGAGCAGGATAAAAATTAGTAAGAGTGATAGGAGAACGAGAGTTTTTCCATGACCGATACGCAGTGTCTCTCTCTCTCTCTCTCTCTCTCTCTCTCTCTCTCTCTCTCTCTCTCTCTCTCTCTCTCTCTCTCTCTCTCTCTCTCTCTCTCTCTCTCTCTCTCTCTCTCTTCTCTCTCTCTTCTCTCTCTCTCTCTCTCTCTCTCTCTCTCTCTCTCTCTCTCTCTTGAATGACGCAAGAACAGGCTCCATAGAACAATGGATTTTGCGGACAAAAATATTTAGTTGAAGATAAACTGAGCCTCTCATCCCATCGGTAATTACGGCCAGTACTTTTTCAGCAGAAGCTGAAGGGTCCTCCGGGTCAAAACAGGATTCATTCCAAGAGTATTTATCAAAGAAGAGACGCAATGACCCCCAATTAGCTCGATTAAAGTGCCAGAAAATACGTTCAAGGCATTGTGGAGCGCCTGAAGTGAAAGTATTTTAATTGAGAGCTACGAGATTGTGATCAGAGTTACCGATAGGAGAAAAAAAATGATGTATTTATATCGAGAAGAAGTAGTGGTGAAACAGAAGTCAAGGGTGTTCAATAATTGGTTAGAGTGGTCTGGGATATGTGTATGATTTTTAATTAACTGTTCCAGATCGTTGAGGATACTGAATGTTTTGACCTAATCCCAACATGCATCAGTATGAGAGGAGCTCAACAATTCAATGTGGTGAACGTTGAAACCCTCTAGATAGAGGACCTTGTCATTTTAATGGTAAGAAGTAACAGTCTCATGAGAAGTAGTAAGATATTAAAAAAATGAGGTTAAAATCGGTTCCACTAGGAGAGCAATAGCAGAAACACAAGGTAATAATAGTAGCAGTGAAGTTTGGAGATTCAAGGTTTTTGAGACGTGTTACAAGAGTTTTAATGTTTATATAGGCACCTACTCCACCATTCAGTTGGAAATTGCAAAACATGTTATAGTCGGTGATATTAAATTTATTGGAAAAAAGAATCCCTGGCTAGCTTAATCTCAGACAGTAATAAAATGTTAGGATGTGAGTTAGAGGGGTAACACTCCACAGATTCATGATTAGCACTCAGTCCATATACATCGGCAAAGCCAAAAGAGAACCCCCCGCCTGCGTTCACCCCCACATCTACTCTGTCCAGTCATTCCAACAGCCAATTCATACAAACAAACACCCTCAAGCGTTCATGTACAGTAATTGCTATAAGCATATAATAACTAAATCTAATTAACGCAAGATATTCTTTGATAACTCATAAAACAAGTAAATAAATAATCAGATAATGATAAATGACAATAAATTAATAATTTAACAGATCGTACACTAACCAGCTATCAAACAAACTCAAAGTATCTTAAAGGTATCTTATTAGAACCTAAAAATAAACTTTATATTATCCAATATTAATTAAAAGGTAAATAAAAGCTAAAACTCTATTATATATATATATATATATATATATATATATATATAGTATATATATATATATATATATATATATATATATATATATATATATATATATATTTATATATATATATATATTTATTTATATATATATATATATATATATATATATATATATATATATATATATATATATATATATATATATATATATATATATATATATATATATATATATATATATATATATATATATATATCAATATATATATACATGGAAGTAGCAGTAGATAAATAGAAAACTAGACAAATATCTAGATATATATATATATATATATATATTTATATATATATATTATATAAATGTGTATATATATTATATATATATAGAGTATATATATATTTATGTATATATATATATATATATATATATATATAGTATATATATATATATATATATATATATATTTATATATATATATATATATATATATATATATATATATATATATATATATATATATATATATATATATATATATATATATATATATATATATATATATATATGGTGCGCGTGTGTACACATATTATTGTTTTTATTTGAAAACAATAACTCCACATTCAATTCCAGTACAATTTATTTAATTTGACAATGGCAAATATATTGTTCTCTCATTCTTTGTAGTTCACTCAACAGGTTTTTTTTTTTTTTTTTTTTTTTTTTGTTGATATTAGCGTAGTCTGCCAAAATATCGATATTTTTCCGATAATCGTTTTTTTTTAAATATATTTCGTCCCCATGTAAGAGGACTAAAAAGCGCTGCCAAATCTCTCTCATATATAAATATATTCACTCTACCGAATATTTTTTGTTTAAATTTGTTTAGGACCCATTAAGTTTAGATTATAATAAGTTTTAAGTAAACTCAGTAAATCTGTGTCTACTTAACAAAACTTATCATAACCTTACTCATTTTTCAAACGTAAAAAGAAATAATATATGAAAACAACGAATAACGTTGCTTATAAATATATCGTAATTTATGTTTAAATTCAGTTTAGACATATTAGGTTATAATAAGTTTTGTTAAGTATACACAGAAAATATGTGTCTACTTAACAAAACTTATCATAACCTTACTGATTTTTCGAACGTAAAAAGAAATAATATATGAAAACACTGAATAGCGTTGCTTTTCTTATAAATATATCGTAATTGTGGCAAAATATCGATCACTTTTTAAAAAAATACCGATTTTTTTAAGACTACTGTACTCAATTATTACCATTTTTTATTATTTATT
>JABUQX010144199.1:0-2500 GCA_015478945.1 Trachelipus rathkii
GTTGTACTTCGTTCAATCAATTTGGGTGTTTAACCGTTTTCGCAGTTTTCATTGTAACCACTTACATGCTTTACCATTTAATTATCTCTTTGTTTGCTCGCATTGATAATTCCCTCTAAGCATTTTGCTGTTAACGAGACATAGGGAGTATCGTCACACAACACATTGGAACACAAAAAGCAGGCGTTCTTTTCCAGCTTTTTCTTATGTTATTTCTTCCCTCAAAATTTCTTGCTCGCTGAAAAAATAATAAAGAAAATCAAGATGTAGTCTCGCAGCATCAAGAAAAGGTGTAATGTAATGTAGCATAATTTAAGCATTTAAGGTATAAATACAGGATCATGATAGTATATTTTTTATCATTTTCCCCTATTTCAACTTGGTAAACATTTTCCTTTTAAAAATCAATATCATATTCGTTTTCAGCATGAAATTTCTATAATT
Organism: Trachelipus rathkii; assembly: GCA_015478945.1. NCBI lineage: Eukaryota > Metazoa > Arthropoda > Malacostraca > Isopoda > Trachelipodidae > Trachelipus > Trachelipus rathkii. The sequence continues at coordinate 445 of JABUQX010144199.1, forward strand.
TGATACCACATTTGATTTTTATGATTTTTTAAAAAATTTTCATGTTTTTTCAAGATCGAAAAAAAAACACTCACACACACGCATTTTGCGTGACAGTACGAATGTATAGTATGCTGATTTGGAGCGTATTACATACCATTTACAACAGGAATCATTTTGTTGCAAGTAGTTCCACCTTAACCCTGGTTCTATTGCACTAAATAATAGCTATTAATTTATAAAAAATATTTTATTATATTATTAATACAAAAGATAAACCCACTAAAATGATAAAAGAAAATTAGTGAAAAAATAAATTGAGAAATGTAAGAACAAAGATAATAAAATAATGAAATAATATTCTCTATCAGGATTATATATATATATATATATTATATATATATATATATATATATATATATATATATATATATAAAAAAAAATATATATATATAAAATATATATATATATATACTCTGCTAACTATCTTTATATATATATATATATAACTCTATATATATATATATATATATATAGCCTTACGCATTTTGTTCTCCTGATGGGCAAAGGCAGAGGCTTGCAAATTTCATCAGGATTTGGAAATTCTGAAACAGCAAGTACAGCGACATGTAATAATGAACGGTGTTTAATGTATGTAAGTCTAAAGGATTGTTGGGGAAAATAGATAAGGGAAATGTGTCCCAGACTTTACTAATGGAGTTTCATGTAAGATGTACCTTAGTGGTTAAGTCTAGCGTTAGAGAGTCTTGAACAGAGAAAAGATGAGATTGTACTTAAAGGTTTGTGGCACGTGCCCTTCTCAGTGGCGGAGTGATGCGCCTGGAGAGGTCAATAAAAACAGTGCTCGTTGTAATAGCGATAATAGGGTTGAAAGAGACTGGAGAGTTAGCAAGAACAGGGAGGTTTGTAAACAAAAATGCTAGACTTTAGTTCTCAAGGAGAGCTGTGTGAGTGCAACCCAGAATTGTTATTCGTACTCCATACAGGAGTGAATTATATTCCTATAAAGAGCTAACAACAGGGGCAGAGTGAAGAAATTCTGAAATCACCTCAGAACACCCAACCTCTTAAAAGTTTGTTTAGAAAGAGAAGTAACATCATCATTTCAAGAAAGGCTGCGAGAATAAGAAACACCAAGAATATTAAGAACAGTCGAAAATTTGAATTGTTTGTTTTGAAAATTTTATGCTTTGGTGGAAGAGGAGAGACATGTCGCGTGGAGATGAGGAACTGACTGTTTAGCACCTGGACCTGTGAAAATCATATTCTCCATGTCCTCTGGTGAAAAATTAGAAAAAGATTTGAAGGTTATTTACTCCAAGGCAGCTCTCCTAGCGTGAAATAATTGCTATTGGGTTGGGGTGGGTGGTGTTTCACCAAAAATGAAAGGAGTAATGAAAGAGGGGGTCGTCGTCATACGAAAGGATATGTGATGAAGTCTTTAATTATTTAATTAAGTATTTAATTAAGATCATTAATGAAAAGTAGACAAATAGTTGGGGATAGGACAGAACCTTAAGGAGCACCACCATTTATAGATTTAAGGATGAACGGTGACCCTCTACAACAGTTGCTATAGAACTGCCAAGAAGGAAATCGGAGAAAAGGATAGTATCGAAAAAGGTAAGTTTAGAAATGAAACTTTTGTGCTGCATATTTTATCGAAGGCTTTCGACATGTCTAGGGCGACATTAAAGATTCACCAGTATCAGAAGGCTTTAGAATATATAAAGATAAACGGGAAAAAGAAGGTTCATTTCGATAATCATACTGGGAATCTGAAAAATGATTTGAATAATTGAGATGTTTTTAAATTTCACGTTTTAAGGATATATTCGAAAACCTTAGAAAGAACAGAGGTTTAAGCGAGGAAATAATACAATATTGAGGTTGAGGGGGTCCCCTCTTGAGGGGGGGTTCCCTCTCGTCTGAGCTGAATAAGTGCGCTTTGAAGGAAAAGTCAAACTGGAAAGTTAGAGGGCTAAATAGTTTACCAAGGCAAGCATGCTTGAAACAAGTTTTGAGAACACAGGAGGAATCACCATCAGGATCGTAC
>JABUQX010144199.1:10000-18710 GCA_015478945.1 Trachelipus rathkii
TTTTGTTATTTTCTATATTTTGCAGAAGTCAACTTCACAGCAGATGTCCTTCACAATGTCCGTTCAGATACGAATGTGCGGCCGCAAACACATGTACATTTGGCTATGAAACAGGCTATTGTAACTGCTGCACAAGATGCAAATCAAAGGTAAGTTTTATTGCTTCAAATAGGGTTGGCCAGAAGAACCTGGTGCGGTATGGGTGTGCGATGCGCTCATTTTGATAAGATGTGGTGTGGTGGGATGCGATTATAAAAATATAGAGGTGCGGTATGAAAAAAATGGTGCGCGGTGCAGTACGGTGCGGAGCACAATGCCAATTGAAACATAGGGGTGAGGTGCGGTGCGATGCCGTGCGTGGAAAGTTTACTCTGTTGCGGTTCGGTGCAGTGCAGTGCAGTGCTCAAAAATGTGGTGTTCGGCTAGAAACCCACCTGTAAATGATCTTAAATTAAGTCATGGTGTTTTTCTGTACAGTAATTATATGTATATGTATATAATAATATAATAATATATATATATATATATATGTATATATATATATATATATATATATATAGCAAATCATGCAATTAGACTGTGGGTGAAGGGCGTCGCATGCACTGGAGCAGAAAAGTAGTAGAAGGAAGTCATGTTTGTCAATGTAGGCCTTGCTCCAGGAATTTAGTCCACTTATAAATATGTATATATATATATATATATATATGCATATATGTAATAATAAAATATACATATATATATATATATATATATATATATATATATATATATATATATATATATATATATATATATATATATAATAATATATAATATATATATTATGTATATTACTATATATATATATAAATTTAATATATATATATAAATATATATATATATATATATATATATATATATATATATATATATATATATATATATATTATCGAGAAAGCACTCTAAAAGGGGATAATAATGGGCGAGCTGAAGAAAGTGTATGCAAATCCTCCTCTCTATTTCCTACTCCCCTTTTTCTCCTTTATGTGTTGATCAGAAAAAAGGTTTTTAAATATCTGCCTCTCTTCATTCAGCCCTTAGACTAGTACGGCCTGCTCGAAAACAGAATACACAGGCAGAGGCCCAAATAATAAAAAAAAAATAGTATAACGTCGTTTTACAAATGATGGGACATGATAATTATTTTAATTTGTAGTGTGAAGTATCCACCTTCGCTCCCATAATCGGGGTTAGGGACGTCTATGATACACATACACATGTAAATTTAAAACCCACACATGTACGTGTATCACCGCACCCCTCTCGATAACGGCCCCTCTCAAAAATATACAGAAAATTTCTGAGATCCCTTAAAGAAGAAATAAGGGTACAACAAGCTCAGGAGAAAAGAGACAGTACAGGGTGTGTCTGATGTATCTGCAAATAGATGAGACTGAAGAGATTCAAGTATCATCTAAGCTACGTTAGTATGACAGTGAAAGAATGCTTGTTTCTTCTTCTTCAAAAAAATATTTAAACTCGTGTGTAAAAACAAAAAGCTGAAGGACTTACCTGAGTTTTACACATTCTAGTCCTCACACACGACCTACTTACTGTAGGCTCAAATTACCAAGCAAGACCACAAATATAAAGGCACGATTATAGGTCACCAATAAACATGCAATTAGCTTTACACTTATGCAATTAATTAATGAAAAAGTTAAAAAGTGGTAACAACTTTGCTTCAAATTAAGAAGAGACGGAAAAAACAACACAATGCACAAAAAGTACACTGAATGAGAAGCGAATGTAACCAGAATGCATGTTGACATGTTACTGAGACCATGAGAAAAAGGAGAACCTTAAGGCCTCTAGTTAGTTAAGGTGTTGCAGGTTTTGCAATCCTGGTGAATAAGGCGATGATCTCACTCTCGGCTCTTGCATTACGTGAGAGAATTTATAAACAAAAATCCCTGACTGGTAAAGGACCTTCTTTACTGTCGTTATTGCGAAAGGAAATTCTTTTGCTTGGTTGCAACTAACACCCCCTCCCCCATTCTGAAACAAGGGGGCTTGAAGCTATAGTGTATTGAAAGAACAGCAAAAAAAAAAAAAAATTTTGGTTCAGTTTCTCAAAATCTTTGACATATTAAACTCCCATCAAAGAGAAGGAAAAAAGGGTTTATTGAAGACTATGTTTATAGTATTACAATAAAAGAGAAAAATAAATGAAGGCCTCCATTCTTCCAGGAGATATGATTGACCAAAAAAAAAAAAATGGTTTATTTAAGATAAACCCACTGTATTCTCAACCCATTGAAGTCTCAGCCGCGTTTGAAGGACGTTCTAAATTTACAAATAATGAATAGCATATAAGACACTGAATACCCTGTTTCCATCGTGCTATTCTAACCCTTTGAATTGTTTGGATAGAAAACTACTCATACGATACTCGTAAAATAATATTTATTTTGCCAGACTATCGGATAAGAATAAAATGAAAAAAAAACCTATCTATCGACTACCCCCAGCAACTATTCGAAGTAAGTTCCTCTAAAGAGGACGAATCATCTAAATTAAAAATATTATAATGGATTTCTAACGAGTATAGATGCACTACAGCTCGAGTGATCACCCAATTTTTTGTATTTAATGATACTGACCGGACATACCCATCAGGAAAAGTGTGAAGGGTTTTACTATGCCTAAATTTTCATTTTTCAACCGATGATCATCATCCTCCACAAGACTACATCACCGATAGCATTGTTAGGATGGCCAGAAACATTCCAAGATTGTTTAAGATTAAGTAAATAGTCCTTACTCCATGCAAACTGGAATTTGGAAATAAGCGAAAGTATATACCGATACCTTTTATTTAATTTGACCGGTTCCCGGTAAGTAGTTTGAGATTCTAAAAGCTCTTCTGAAAAAGGAAGAGTGTTAAGCTTATAACCTACGAGTAGGTGTGAGGTTTGAGAGGTTTCTCGCAATGAAGCTCTTCTCCCACAAAGGTGAGGGGTCTGCAGCTAAAAACAAGTTAGACCTCAGCAAGAACTGTGTAAAACTGTTCATTTGTGACTAATAAAGCAGTTTTTAGAATTCTTCTGAGATGGGTTTTAGTTAACCCGAGTAAACGTTCAGAAAACCTACCATAGTCGCTACTATGAGCTGGGCTAAATCTCCAAGTAATGGAGTATGCGATCAAAAAATAATTAACCGATGGTAATTTACGCGAATATTTGACATACTGAGACACCGCTTGGAAATAAGCCGCCTTTTCAGAGTATATTATAGAAGGAGTGAAACGTCTGCCTATGAACCTACGTAGCGCTCTCAAGAAAGACTGTGCTAATATCGAAGACAAGCTCCAGGTAAACTGCCCGGGTAACAGCTCAAGTAAAAGGAACTATATAACACTTAGTGATGGCAGTTCTTGAAGTCTTCGTGTTGAAGTAACTGTAAAGTCCACTCCAATGACTGTAAAAGGTTTGCTCTCCACCACACGAGCAATTAGGCAAAGAATCGAAAGAGGAGGAGAGCGAAAATGAACTGCCTCGAGGCATTTGCACAGACAACAAGGTCGGACTATCTTCTATATAGTCTGCCGCATGCGTGTAAAATAGAACATCCGACGAATGATCAAAAGAAGTTCCGAAATTTCCAAGTGGTGATGAGTATTATGAAAAAGATGCCATAAATAAGTTTAATAAAATGTGAATTGGTAGGTAGGAGGAAAGGGAACTTGATATCATACGGAAGTAAGGCATTATTAAGCCTCCTATCACACTTAAGAATACCCTCCACAGTCTCCACGGCTCCACTAATTTCAAACTTAACTGTTTAGTTAATTGAGTGAGAGATAAGTTATCTCGAATGCAGATTATTTCGGACTCAAAGTGCTCTCTTTGAAGAGCTCGACCCCAATAAAACTGCTTTCCTTCTCTTCTAGAGAAAATTGGTGAAAACACTGGTTAAGTAATGGACTTGATCAATGGCGTTTTAACCTTCGCATTCCTTAGATTCTGATTGAATCGATAAACCAAGGTAGTAATGCGATACACCTTGTCAAGTGATGAATAATTATTCAACTCTAGGAGGGGAACCCTTTCCGGACTTCTTGCAACTGCTGTAGTTATAGTAATATTATTCTCTTCCAAGAAGTTTTCCGAAAATGATGGATGTTCGGCTCATATACACCAGTCAGATGCTTTTAAAGCCAGGTGGGTCCTCTTTGCCATAAATCTGAAAAGATGTATTTATAGTTGGATCCACGGAAAACTGGCTGAGTGGGCTGGGTTGCCTTTGGTAGGAACGTACCTTCACTCTGCTGGCGGTAAATTTTTTTCTAATTTCATCCACTGTATTTTAGTTGAAAGTAGGAAGCTGCTTCGGAGAAGAATGAATTCATTTCAAAGTGACCTGACTTTTACTCTAGCAATAAATTTTACAAACTCTTGACAGACCCTCATAGGTACCGAGAATGAAATTAATAATTCGGGTGGAGAGTAAGGCCCCCATGAGTTCCAAACCCGGCATAGCAAGTCCCTTTATGGTAGAAACCTTCACCTTAGCCATAAAACATTGGAAGTAGGTGTAATGTGGCTTAAATCTAAGTCAGTGCCTAAGTCGGAAACGTCGTACATTACAATAGCACAAGCAGCCTTCGAAGCATCTGAGAAGGCCTGTAGCTCCACTTACCTTGAGAATACTAATTGCCGATGCAGCTTAAACTTTAAGCAGTGAGACAGGCTATTAGCTATGGCCTGCCACTCCTTTTAATACTCCTCTGGGATTTTGTGATCCCAATCTAGTTTGCTTTTCCATAATTTCTGGAGAAGTATCTTCCCTCGTATCACTACCGGTGAAAATACACCGAAGGGATCCAACGCTATATTATGAAGAATCTTCGTTTTAATGTTAGCTTCCGTGTTAAATGTCTTGTGATTGTAGGTTGTTGCGTCTTCAACTGTGTCCCACTCCAACCCCAAAATCTTAATGGTAATTTCAACAACACTAACTTTATGAACTTGGCGTTTGCAAGCTGTGAGTTTGATGTCTACTCTCGTCATGTTGCCTTCCTTCCTTCATTCCTTGCTACCTTCCTTCCTTCCTGTCTACCTTCCTTCATTCCTTGCTTCCTTGCTTCCTAGCTTCCTTGCTGCCTTCTTTCCTTCATTCCTTGCTTGTTTCCTTCTTTCCCTTCTGCCTTCCTTCCTTCATTTTGCTTCTTCCTCCTTCCTTCCTGCCTTTCTTCCTTGCTTCTTTCTTCCTTCCTTTCATCCTTCATTGCTCCATTCTTTCCTTCTCCTTGCTTCCTTATTTCCTTCCTTCTTGCCTTCCTTCCCTTATTCATTACTTCCTTCCTTACTTTCTGCTTTCTTCCTTCCTTGCTTCCTTCCTTATTTCCATGCTTCCTTGCTACCTTCTTTCCTTCATTCCTTGCTTGTTTTCTTCTTTCCCTGCTGCCTTCCTTTCTTCATTCTTTTCTTCTTTCCTTCCTTCCTGCCTTCCTTCCTTGCTTCTTTCTTCCTTCCTTCCTTTCTTCCTTCCTTGCTCCCTTCTTTCCTTCATTCCTTGCTTCCTTCCTTCTTTCTTTCCTTTCCTTATTCCTTACTTCCTTACTTCCTTTCTTACTTGCTGCATTTCTTCCTTCCTTGCTTCCTTCCTTATTTCCATGCTTGCTTCCTTTCGTCCTTCCTTCCTTCATTCCTTGCTTCCTTCCTTATTTTTTTGTTTCCTTCCTTATTTCCATGATTGCTTCCCTTCTTTCTTCCTTTCTTCTTTCTTTCCTTCCTCGCTTCCTTCCTTCTTTTTTGTTGTTTCCTTCCTTCCTTCCTTCTTCCTTCCTTCCTTCCGATCTCTTGCTGATTTTAAATTTGTTAGTCTGTACTTGTAACGTAACGTAACCCTAACCTAACCGAAACCTAACCTTCTCTATCTTCCCATCTACTAATCTACCTATCTATCTATCTATCTCTCTATCTATCTATCTATCTATCTATCTATCTATCTACCAACCTATTTATCTATCTATCTATTCTTCCTTCCTTCCTTCCTTCCTTCCTTCCTTCCTTCCTTCCTTCCTTCCTTCCTTCCTTCCTTCCTTCCTTCCTTCCTTCCTTCCTTCCTTCCTTCCTTCCTTCCTTCCTTCCTTCCTTCCTTCCTTCCTTCCTTCCTTCCTTCCTTCCTTCCTTTCTTCCTTTCTTCCTTCCTTCCTTCCTTCCTTCCTTCCTTCCTTCCTTCCTTCCTTCCTTCCTTCCTTCCTTCCTTCCTTCCTTCCTTCCTTCCTTCCTTCCTTCCTTCCTTCCTTCCTTCCTTCCTTCCTTCCTTCTTTTCTTTATTCTTTGCTTCCTTGCTGCCTTCTTTCTTTCCTTCCTTCTCTCCTTGCTTCCTTATTTCTTTCCTTGCTTTCCTCCTTCCTTCCTGCCTTCCTTCCTTTCCGCTTTCTTTCCATCATTTCTTGCTTCCTTCCTTATTTGCTGCCTTCCTTCCTTTATTCCTTGCTTCCTTCATTCCTGCCTTCCTTCCTTCATTCCTTCATTCCTTCTTTCCTTCATTCCTTATTCCTTCATATTTTCTTCCGTGCATCCTTATACCTTTTTTCCTTCATTATTTGCTTCTTTCCTTCATTTCTTCCTTAATTGCTGCCTTCTTTCCTTAATTCCTTGCTGGTTTCCTTCCTCCCCTTCTGCTTTTCTTCCTTTATTCCTTGCTTCCTTCCTTACTTCTTTCCTTCATTCCTTGCTTCCTTCCTTCTTTCTTTCCTTTCCTTATTCCTTACTTCCTTACTTCCTTCCTTACTTGCTGCCTTTCTTCCTTCCTTGCTTCCTTCCTTATTTCCATGCTTGCTTCCTTTTGTCCTTCCTTCCTTCATTCCTTGCTTCCTTCCTTATTTTTTTGTTTCCTTCCTTATTTCCATGATTGATTCCCTTCTTTCTTCCTTTCCTTCCTTCCTCCTTCTTATCGCTAACAACTTTTTTCATCTCTATCCTTCCTTCCTTCCTTCCTTCCTTCCTTCCTTCCTTCCTTCCTTCCTTCCTTCCTTCCTTCCTTCCTTCCTTCCTTCCTTTCTTCCTTCCTTCCTTCCTTCTTCCTTCCTTCCTTCCTTCCTTCCTTCCTTCCTTCCTTCTTTTCTTCCTTCCTTCCTTCCTTCCTTCCTTCCTTCCTTCCTTTCTTCCTTTCTTCCTTCCTTCCTTCCTTCCTTCCTTCCTTCCTTCCTTCCTTCCTTCCTTCCTTCCTTCCTTCCTTCCTTCCTTCCTTCCCTTCCTTCCTTCCTTCCTTCCTTCCTTCCTTCCTTCTTTCCTTCTTCCCTTCCTTCCTTCCTTCCTTCCTCCTTCCTTCCTTCCTTCCTTTCTTCCTTCTTCCTTCCTTCCTTCCTTCATTCCTTTATTCCTTCCTTTTTTCTTTCCTTCCTTCCCTCCTGCTTCCCTATTTCTTTCCTTGCTTTCCTCCTTTTAATTCCTTGCTGGTTCCCTTCCTCCCCTTCTGCTTTTTCTTCCTGTATTCCTTGCTTCCTTCTTTACTTCTTTCCTTCATTCTTTGCTTCCTTCCTCTGCTTGCCTTCTTTCTTGCTGCCCTCTTTCCTTCATTCCTTGCTTCCTCCCTTACTTGCTGTCTTGCTTCCTTCATTCCTTGCTTCCTTTCTTCTTTGCTGCCTGCCTCCTTCCTGCCTTTCTTCCTGCCTACCTTCCTTCAATCCTTTCTTCCTTCCTTTTATTTATTTATTTGAATTATGCCTGGAATTCTTGTGGATTTTCTTTGGAATTTGTGAAACCTGTGTAGATTGCTATGGTTTTGTGTAAGAATTTGGGTGGATTTATTTGTGCATTGATAGTTTATTCTGTATGTAAAATATTGTTGAATTTGTTTGGAATTGGTGTGTAAATTATATTGGATTTGTCCAAATTTTGTGTAAACTTTATGTTGAATTGTTGAGGAATTTGTTTTGAATTCGTGTGGAATTGGTGTTAATTTTTTGTTGAAGTTGTCTTGATAAAGTGTTTAATTAGATTGAATTTGTGTGGAATTTGTATGGACTTTCTGTGGAATCGTTGTAGATTTTGCTTAATTTGTGTGGAGCTTGGGTTCAGTTTTTATTTTAATTAGGTGTGTATTTTGTGTAGATTTGTTTTTTCTTAGGAATTGGTATGGATTTTGTGTTTAATTTGTATGGATTGGTGTAAATTTTATGTAGGCTTTGTGGTGAATTTATGTTGAATAGATGTTGATTTTGTGTGCACTTTGAGAACAATTGGTGTGATTATTGTGTTGAAGTTGTGAGTAATTGTTGTTGATTTTCTTTGAAATTTGTGATGATTTGGTGTATTTTGTATTTTTGCCTCGTGTATTTTATATTGTATATTTTGCGTATAATTTATGTCCATTTAATAATGATGTAAGTAAAATTTTTCCTTTTATTGATGCTGTTTAATGTTTATATTTCTGTTGTTGTTTAAGTTCCTGATATTATATTTGTTGATTTGTACTTGTAACGTAACGTAACAACGTAACGTAACGTAACCTAACCTGACTTTTGTTGCTATTTTTTTCTGTTGAGGGATTTGTTGCTGTTTTGTTTTACGCTTGTATTTCTGTTGTTGTTTAACTTCCTGATATTATATTTGCTGATTTGGTATTGTAACGTAACGTAACCTAACCTAACTTCTGTTCTTATTTTCCATGTTAATGGTGCTGTTGGTGTTCTGTTTTACACTAGCCTTTCTGTTGT
>JABUQX010144201.1:2500-12500 GCA_015478945.1 Trachelipus rathkii
AGTTTAGATTAGAGAATTCCTTGGTTTAACTTTCTTAGTTAATGAACATTTTAAAAGACAATATTTAAAGTTAATTATCATCTATATTTTTTCGGCTATAGCATTGTATAATAATAATAATAATAAAATAATAATAATAATAATAATAATAATAATAATAATAATAATAATAATAATAATAATAATAATAATAATAATAATAACAATACACACAATGACGCATAACAATAACAATAACAATAATAATAATAATAATAATAATAATAATAATAATAATAATAATAATAATAATAATAATAATAATAATAATAATAATAATAATAATAATAATAATAATAATAATAATAATAATAATAATAATAATAATAATAATAATAATAATCATATAGGTACTCATATAGATTGAGCATAGCAGTTAAGTCAGGTGGTCAGAGTTGGACAGAGGAAAGTTGAAACTGGAAAAGACTTTTTGTCTTCCGAGATCTCAAAAATGAGGAGTTAGTTATATACGACTAGAGAGTTCGGAGGAGCTGTGTCATTTATAATAGTGATTGTATAAGGAGTGATGCAACAATTCATCGGGAAGAAGAGGGCCGAAGAGAGAGAGAGAGAGAGAGAGAGAGAGAGAGAGAGAGAGAGAGAGAGAGAGAGAGAGAGAGAGAGAGAGAGAGAGAGAGAGAGAGAGAGAGAGAGAAGTCCCAGATCTCACCCTTTCAATAAGAGGTGAATGTGAGAATCACCCTAGATGATATGCGATGTGCACTCCATACAATTCCGAGCAACTCCCATATATAGAGCAAGCAACTGGGGTAGTGTGAAAATGAACCTTGTTTAGTGAAAGAAATACATGATGATATTTCCAATAAAGATCACGAGAAATGGAAATACTCAGAATATTAAGAACAAAAAAAAATTTTTTTTTTTTGAAGGCATAGTATTATTTTCGATTATGTTTTAGTCATTGAAGACCAACATCTCTCTCTCTCTCTCTCTCTCTCTCTCTCTCTCTCTCTCTCTCTCTCTCTCTCTCTCTCTCTCTCTCTCTCTCTCTCTCTCTCTCTCTCTCTCTCTCTCTCTCTCTCTCTCTCTCTCCAAATATAAGAAAGATCAAAGGTCATTAGCTCGAAGGTCACCCTCCTAGCTAATTGCTGCTGAGTAGGAAACTATCTACAGTACCTATCTATGCATATATATATATATATATATATATATATATATATACAATTACTTGTTTACATGTATATTCGTACTTATATATATATATATATATATATATATATATATATATATATATATATATATATCTTTCTTTCCTTATCCTCCCTTGTCTTCCCACTAGATGTGGGGTATGAGTGAGCAACATGCATGGAAAATGGAACAGTTATGTAGAAGACATGACGAAAGTCGAAATAAAAGACCCCCCCCCTTACGATCCCCTCCATTCCCTTAAGTGAGAACTTGTCGCATTAAAAAAAATTGTTTTTAGGGCCTCACAGGACAGCAACGGACCCTCATTGTGGTATCTCGTCAATGTGGAGTTCATCCCCTGGGCCAGGCTCACAATCGTACTTCCCCACAAACCCTGCCATTGACTGCTATTATGCATCTTTCTTCTCATCTCTGCCAAACTCCCATTGATTTCCTGCTTACATTTCTTTATTGACTCAACCCACTTTTTCTTTGGTTTCCGAACTAGTCGATTCCCAGTCGACTCACCAATATGTATCATTGTAACCAATCAACTAGTTATCATCTATCCTTTCCATATGACCAAACCATCTCAATACAAGCTCTTTTAAACTAGAGTTCTAGCCTCTAGGGAAGGATTTATTTTTTAAATGTACTGTTTGCCTTTAAGGCTTTTTTTTATGAAAAACGGTTCTTTTAATACGTTAAAACCTTGTTAAGGAGACTCAAGGTTAGGTGGGCAATCTGACTGTGGCCATAGGTAGATTGCGTTCCTGGGGTTTACTAAGGACGATAACGATCACTTATTTCATTATTTATAATAACATAAAAGAGAGGACGCTAATTCAAACTAAATCAGATTTAAAATTCACATAAAGAAAGTAACTTGTACTGTTATTGCTTGTTAGCTTAACTTAGAATATTTCTCTCATATATATATATATATATATATATATATATATATATATATATATATATATATATATATATATATATATATATATATATATATATATATATATATACTATATACTATATATATATATATATATATATATATATATATATATATATATATATATAGGCTCAACATAAAGGCTACTCAACATATGGTTGCTAGAGATTGGAATACTCAACAATCTATTAATAAATATAATAATAATAATAATAATAATAATAATAATAATAATAATAATAATAATAATAATAATAATAATAATAATAATAATAATAATAATAATAATAATAATAATAATAATAATAATAATAATAATAATAATAAAATAATAATAATAATTACTGCTAATAGAAGTAATGTTTATGATAATAGTATTAGTGTTAGTTATTAGTGTTAATATTAATGTTATTGTTAATAGTGTTAGTGTTAGTGATGGAAGTATTGTTAGTGATACTGACGTTAATGTTAATGTTAGTGATAACAAAGCTAATGATGGTAGTGTTATAAATATTTGTATATAAATGATGTGCGTGTATGTATGTAACTATGTATGTATGTATGTACATGTGTATTTGTTTATTTATGTATGTCTTTAATTAATATGCTAAAGATAGTAGTGTCATATACTGTGTATATATATATATATATATATATATATACTATATATATATATATATATATATATATATATATATATATATATATATATATATATATATATATATATATATATATATATATATATATATATATATATATATATATATATATATATATATTCGGACGGGTAATGCTCGCTTACACCCCATTTCTGGGGGTGACCCCTCAAATGGGAATTCACACCCTTTCAATGGGCGATCCCAAATGGGACTTCTCGTGGGGAAAAGATGAATTTCTTAAGGAACTTTATTAAATAGGGGACTAGTGAAAATTAGCTTTAGTATTCTTAGTAGGAGGAGTGAAGGAGAAGACCTTAGGGCTACATAGTTGGGGTACCCGTAGTATTGTCAGGTAGGATAGTTTGTTGGGTTGTACAAGATATCTTCGAAGGGAAAGACTAGAGTTATGTACTAAGGGTAATGTTGAATGTTTTGAAAACCGGAGTAGCTTTCTACTAACAAATGAAATTTCCTTAAGACAAGAAACAAAACATTTAATTTTGCAATATTTGTCTGATATGAATAACTCAATAATAGAGTATTTTCCTGATGAAATGGAAACAGAACGTTGGGTTGAAAATCCCTTTGAGGAGTCGTTAAATTTTAACACTTTCACTGATGTCCCTGCTAATTCTCTACATTACGACAGGCTCCAACATTAAAATTAAAATTTCAAGAAGTGGAACTTCGAAATTTTGGATAGAATAATTAATGGAACACACTGATACAAGCTCATAAGCTTTTTAAGTAATAATGCGGTTTTCAACCACATATTTATGTGAACAAACTTTTTCATTGTATGCAGCAACAAAAAATAAAATTAGAAATAAACTAAATATAGAAGCTGACTTACGCTTACAAGTAACGTCTATAATTCCAAACATGAATGCTCTCTGCAAGCAGCAGCAGGCTCACCCAAGTCGTTAAAAGGTATTTTTATAATATGTTTTTTTTTAATATTATTTAAGTTTCACGAAATTTTTGCTCTAACGTAAGGGTTCCGTGGGTATGAAAAAGTTTTGGAAACTCTGCCGTAGACAGCTGGGGCCAGGCAGGCGACGCTTAGCAGCACGTTGTGAAAACCGATTCATACCGCTACGCGCAGTATGGGAGCGCTTCACAACAGCAAGAAGCCTCCAGAGACAGTGTAAGTACTGATACAGTTTGCAGACCACTTCGCGAACACGGATATCTGCCACTAGGGCCTGCAAGAGGGTCAACTCTCACGATAGGTCATCGTACAGGGAAGATCGCATATGCACGTTTACGTGTTCACTGAACATTCCGGCAGTTGGGACGTGTCCTATTTACGGACGAGTCCAGATTCAATCTCAATAGTTTCGATCGACGTCCAAGAGCGCATCGACGGCCCAACGAACGATATGCTTCGTGTAACACCCGAGGGGAGGTACCATACGGTGGTGAGTCGGTTATGATCCGGGGAGGTATTTCGCTAACTGCCCGTACGGACCTCCGCATTCCTCATGAAGGGTCCCTGACAACCGCACAAAGCATTACGAACATGTTTGAGCCATACGTTATAACTTATGTGCCCTACATCGGTCCGGGATTCATTCGTATGCATGATAATGCTCGAACTCACGCGGTTAGGTGTGTACAAAATTGCCTACAGGAGATTCAAATAGACACGTTCCGGTGGCCCGCTTGCAGTTCGGACCTCAATTTCATCGAACATGTGTGGTACATGTTGGAGCGAGGATTTCGACAGCTCAATCTACCTTATATGACCCTGAATGACCTTCGGCGGGCAGTGTTGATTTGTAATACATGGGTATTTAAAAGTCTGGGAAAGATAAAATGTTTGACGTACTCTCTCTCTCTCTCTCTCTCTCTCTCTCTCTCTCTCTCTCTCTCTCTCTCTCTCTCTCTCTCTCTCTCTCTCTCTCTCTCTCTCTCTCTACTCTCTCTCTCTCTCTCTCTCTCTCTCTCTCTCTCTCTCTCTAATATAATTTAGGAACTAATTCGTAAATGTGTTTATTTACTTTAAATTATTAATAGCAATTTTCGAACAAAGAAAAAATGGTTAATTAAGAGCTAATGGGTTTTATTATTATTATTATTATTATTATTATTATTATTATTATTATTATTATTATTATTATTATTATTATTATTATTGGTATTATTATTATTATTATTATTATTATTATTATTATTATTATTATTATTATTATAAATGCTATTATTATTTTTATTTCTACTATTATGATTATTATTATTATTATTATTATTATTATTATTATTATTATTATTATTATTATTATTATTATTATTATTATTATTATTATTATTAGTGTATCATTATTATTATTATTATTATTATTATTATTATTATTATTATTATTATTATTATTATTATTATCTTTATTATCTTTATTATCTTTATTATCTTTATTATCATTATTATTATTATTATTATTATTATTATTATTATTATTATTATTATTATTATTATTATTATTATTATTATTATTATTATTATTATTATTATTATTATTATTATTATTATTATTATTATTATTGTTATTACGAGTATTATAAACGTACTTTGCTGCTATAATAATTTTTTAAAAGTTACGTTTTCAATGTTTTTCCCCATTTATTTACTATATTAATATATAATTAAGATGTATTCAAAATATATTTAAGATGTGTTTTACTTAAAATACTTTTTTGTAACTTGATAATAAGAACTAATAAGAGAAACATAACCAAAACCAACAATGGTTTTTTAATATATATAATAATAATAATAATATATATATATATATATATATATATATATATATATATAATATATATATATATATATATATATATATATATATATATATATATATATATATATATATATATAAATATATATATATATATATATATATATATATATAATATATATATATATATATATATATATATATATATATATATATATATATATATATATATATATATATATATAACTATATATATATATATATATATATATATATATATATATAGGCTATATATGTTTATATATATATATATATATATATATATATATATATATATATAAAAAACTCTATTTATATACCTATATATATATATATATACTATATATATATATATATATATATATATATATACTAATAATATATATATATATGTATATATATATATATATATATATATATATATATATATACTATATATATATATATATCAAATTTGACCTTGAAGATTACACTTGGGTAGGCAAAGGGACTATACTTAAATATATATATATATATATATATATATATATATATATATATATATATATATATATATATATATATACTATATATATATATATACATATATATATATATATATATATATATATATATATATATATATATATATATATATATATATATATATATATATAAAGAAAACTCTTTATCTACAATATATTTTTATTTATTTGAAAGAAAAATTTAATTTTTCACGTCCTTTTGAATAAAGCTATGTTTATTTATGTGTATTATATGCATAAGATTGACTCAAAGCCTGACATAGGCCTACCAGAATTTTTAAATAATTATTTTAATTATATAAAGGTAAACAACACTTAATTAATAAAAATGTTACATATAATTAAAATTCAATAAAGCACAACACCTTCACTGCCTCTATTCCAAAACTTAACACAGCAAATATATGGTAAACATTTATTTTCACTCTGCCACCATAATTGAAAATATCGTACATTGATAGATAGATAGATAGATAGTTAGATATATAGATAGATAAATAGATAGATAGATAGATAGATAGATAGATAGATAGATAGATAGATAGATAGATAGATAGATGAATGAATGAATGAATTGTTACAATATTAATAGATTGGTAGTTAAATAGATAGATATAGAGAGAGAGAGAGAGAGAGAGAGAGAGAGAGAGAGAGAGAGAGAGAGAGAGAGAGAGAGAGAGATACAAAATCTTTTTTTCAAATTATTTCGTACGATTTCACTAGGTGAGCGAAAGTTTCGTACTCGCGAAATTTGCTTATTTTTTCGCTCAACAGCAAGGTATGACGCTTGGCTTTTTCCTATATATTTTATATGAAATATGAAGATCTACCCGTACGCCCACCGCTTTCCAATTTACTCTTAGGAACAGAGTAGGAAGGAAAATTTCCAAATGAATTTAATTATTATAATTGTTATTACTAAAGTAGTTGATTTTCTTTAAATTTATTTTATAAATCAGTTTCTTTTTTACACTTTCATATAAAATTCTAATAATTTATTTTACTTTACCATTTAAATTATTTTATTAAAAAGACTAAAAAATATTGGGTAGGAGCTACCTACCCTACCTACCCTATGTATACGCCCCTGATATATATATATTATATATATATATATATATATATATATATATATATATATATATATATATATATATATATATATATATATATATATATATATATATATATAGATATATATATATATATATATATATATATATATATAATGAGGCATAAAAAAAGAGATATTAAGCATATCTTAAAAGTGAATTCAAACACAAACAATCAAGTAAATTTGAAAACAAGTACATAAAAACAACTAACATTCAATTAAAAAAAATAAAAAAAATTAAATAGAAAAATAAAATGGGGCTTCCTTCTTTTCAGTCACCTCTGTTCTGTGGAATTCTCATTCATCATCTGCATCTCCTGCAGAATGTAATCACCCTTACTTAAAAGTTTGCCTTTTGTGCTCATTTAAAAAATTTGTGTAAGGTTAGGATAGTAATGCTATTATTGACGATTTTATTGATATTTTCCACTCTTTCCGTGGAAAGGACTCTGCCCGTGAGCAGCAGTGATAACTGTTAAAAAAAAATGATAAATAACAATATAAAAAAAAATTGTAAATCATTAAAACAAACACAAAAAAAAAAAAAGTTATTACGGAATCCGAAATCCTATCTTCATCATTACACAGATATTGACATAAAAAGGCTTCCTTTTATCTTACGAATTGAAAGAGAGAGAAGAAACATGTAAAAGCTGTAGGATATTCATTTCCTTTTATCTTATTATGAAATGGAAGAAAGAAGAGACAGGTAAAAGCCGGATGAGAGTCATAATACCACCCGCTCTTAATTAGCTGCAAAAACGAAAAGGAAAACAGGTAAAAAAATCGGAGTGAGACCCGTTCTTAATTAGCTTTGAAACTATTCCTTTGATATTTAATATCCTATATTTTTATAGTCTTTATGTGTAGCAGAAACATTAATTAAGAGACTGGTGAAAGTGAGAAAATTTAAAGATTACCATATTAGCCACTTTTATAAATATATATATATATATATATAATATATATATATATATATATATATATATATATATATATATATATATATATATATATATATATATATATATATATTTATATATATATATATATATATATATATATATATATATATATATATATATATATACTTACATTCTCACCCCTGACCACCCACCCATCATGGGAGGCCACACCGCGCAGGTACCCCGCCGAAGGCAACTGGTCTCCTCCGGAGATCCTCCAGGGATGTTATGTTCCACGTTGTTCTATGTTGAGAATTTTTAAACAGGAGAGAAAAAAAGTGAGATGTATCTTCCGTAGCCTGGTCACAGTTTTGGCAGATGCTTGTGGTGGTTTGGTTAAGGTTGAATCTGTGTTTGTAGTATTGTAATTTAGGGTGATGGCCGCATCTTAGCTTTGCCAAGGATGACTGACTGGTTCTTGGTATTGAGTTGATTTCTGGTGCTATTTCTGGTGGGTGTTTGTTTAAAAATTTTGTTGGGTGGCCTGGTCTTAAGTGGTTTTAAATGGATTTGTTTGGTGCTCTTGGCTGTTGGTGTGGGTAGGATGTTGTTCCAAGAATTTGTTTGTAATATAGGGCAGAGTGAAACAGGTTGTTTGAGTTTGCATTGGAAGGTAAGTTAGAAAGTGCAATGTGTCATGGGTGTTAGGGTGTTTGGGTTTTTGGAAAAGAATTTTTTTGCCCTATCGCTGTCCCATGTGAGGTATCTGGGTAGAATTTTGGACAACGTGCAGGTGTTGTGGTGTTGTGTTATCTCTGTTGCCAGTTCTTAGACTGTGTTTGTGTCGTTTAAAGTTTCCTTATGTCATTTTTAGTCAGTAATGGATGCCTGGTTGGAGAAGCGTAGTTCAGGGTCGGGGAAATGTATTGTTTGTAATTTTGCATATAGTGGTGGATGTTGGTTTATTGTTTGTGAAGTCTATGCGATGGTTCTTAACGTTCATTTCTATTAAGTGTGGGTTGTCTATGTGTTTTATGAAGGGCAGAGATGAAGTGTCCAAGTGTTACTCAAGTTTTGGGTTTTGTTGATGTATTAGTTTCTTGTTAGCAGATGAAATTATGTTGTCTATGCACCAAGTTGGCGGTCGGTGGTAATTAATGTAATTGAAGATTTGTTTGGTGAGGCGGACATTCTGTTTTCTGTTAGCCATGTTTTGAAGTTGGTTGATGTATTGTTGTGTCAGGTTTGTGGCCGTGTTTAGGTTCTGGTGTGTGGTGGCTATGGTGATGTCATCTGCGTAGGTTATTATGATTGTGTGATCTGTTTGTGGTTGTGGTAGATCGGCCGTAAATAGGTTGAATAGTGTGGGGGATAGTATTGCGCCTTGGGGTACTCCGTTGTTGATGTTTACTGTTCTGGATTTTGTATTGTTTGTTTGTATTTGTGCTGTTCGTCCTGATAGAAAGTTGGAAATCCATTTCTTTAGGTTAGTGGGGATGTTAGATTTTGTTATTTTGTGGATCAAGTTGTGTTTGGGTACTGTATCGAATGCTTTGTTGATGTCGATTGTGCGCCCCCTTTAGTCATGGACGGGGTGGATAGAGTTTTTGGAACTTGAATGACAAAAAAAGTTTTCTTGTTCATATGAAAGAAAAATCACATTAGCAATAAAAAAGAAACAGAGTGTATTACAATGAAAAAAAGGTATATATATATATATATATATATATATATATATAAGTGATATATATATATATATATATATATATATATATATATATATATATATATATATATATATATATATATATATATATATATATATATATTATATATATATATATATATATATATATATATATATATATATATATA
>JABUQX010144201.1:17500-22500 GCA_015478945.1 Trachelipus rathkii
TTGCAATTAATAGACAGGTTTTTGATTTGAGGAAAAAAGGGGTCGGCTTCTTTAATAATTTCAGTAAGTTCCAAGTCTTTCAACTTTTGCTTATCCATTTTTTTATCCAGCCACAAGGTATACCATAAGTCAGTTTCGGTATGAATTTTATTTCCATCCACAAGGTATACCATAATACAGTTTCGCTTAACATAAGAAACGGATGCAAATGAAAAAGATAAAATGCTGGCACGTTGTTTTCTGAAAATCTAGTCTCTAAAGAGGATGAAAGTGAGTCAAGATAAGGCACAAGTACAGAACGCTTCCAATATTCAGCAGAAGTTTCAGCAGGATGATTTGCTTTATGTTGTTGAGATTGTACTTTTCTAGGTGGTGCAAGTTCTACTAAGAACTCAGCAGTAATAACATTGGCGGAAAAGAGCAGATCAGCAATTATTTGATCAGCAGTTTTGCATTGGTCTTTGACAACCTTCAAAATTCTTTGGATATGATCAGAGTACTGCTTAAGGTAAATATTTTTTGTTTGAATAATGTTAACCACTGGTTCAACTAAAGCAAAATATTTGGTTATTACGGAAGAGGTAATAATGAAATTGGGTCTTGTTGCCGAACAGAATAATAGAAAAGCTGTTTTTCTTGTTTGATTGTCGCCTTCAACAATATTTATCATATTTGTATGGAAAATAGCATTACTATGATATTTTTGAGTCCAACAGGTTTCACAAAGTTTAGGCAAGTTGGGAATGTATTTTCTTTTTAGGTTGGAGTCTCTGAAAAAGTTTGTCTTTTATTGTGGCAATAGTATTTCAAATTTCTGGAATAATGTTTAGGTCATTAATGACCAAATTAAGCCGATGGCTTACACAGTGAAAATATAATCTTTTTTTCATATTTTTCCCGCAGTTTCTTTTGAACCCTATGTTTTATCCTGCCAATTCTCTGCAGCTGTCGTACCCCTGACCAACGCATAGACTCGGCTTCAAACCTTTTCTAAAAACAAATCAATCTTTTTGGCAATGGTTCAAGAACTTCAAGAACTTCAAACCCCAGAAATTCTTCTCGAACAGTCATTTTTTTAAAGATCAAGCGTAGTGTATAGATAATTGTTCGTTTGCCTGACAAATCCGCAGTTTCATCCTGCCGTCACAGGTGATCACAAAAAGATTTTCCAACCACGACAATCATGTTTTATAGTAATTCCAAATAAATTGGTGGTTTTATTTTTTGAGACGTCCAGACGGGATTCTTCTGTCCTTGAATATGTTCTTTCAATTCCACATCACCGCATTCTATTCGCAGCTTAATCAGGTCTTCAAAAATTCTCTCATGCAGGTCTTTACCTCTTAAAGGTAAGTCATGGGTTCCGCAGAAAATTATGGTCTTCAAAATTGCTGTAATATTTCTTTTATTTTCTGCAATTATTTTTTGATGTGTTGTCTGCAGCTGAATATCAACGGGTACGCTTTCCTGATTTATCAGCTTTGGCAGCCGACAAATGCTATCGACATACTGAGAGTTCTAGCGGAGAATAATGTCAGAAGAAGCCAGCTGTATAAAAGCACAAAGCTAGTTGACTTTAAGCCAATATGAAAAGGAAAACACATTAAAACTTTAGAAAAAATAATATAATACGTTTATAATACGTTATTAATTAGTAATTACTACTTCATTATCTATTTTTTTAAGTTTTTCTACTAATAAACCTTTAAAAACGTCGTCTGGCAAACATATAAGGTTCTGTTTTTATGCCGTTACAGGAGACAATTTATCTATCCACCTTGTGGTAGCATTAGTAGTGTGTTCATGTTCAGTGTAGTAGTTAGGAAGAAGATTGAAGCAAGAAATAATGCTCCAGCAAAAAAAATTGCCAGCCAAATGTGGGGGAGAAATGTGGGAAATGTTGGTCCCCACAAGAAGCCTCCCTTCTGCATTATAGGACAGTATAACAACTTTTTCTTGTGGAATATCACCACCAATTGGCAGGAAGTATGGGAATCAGAAGGCTGTTAGAATATTACAAGAAATAACTTATACAGTTGTAAGAAGAAGTTGACATTAGATAGCGATTGTCATACTTCATTCCACGTTTTGGCGTAGATTAAGTAGAAGAATTTTAGCATGGAGTTTGTATATATATATATATATATATATATATATATATATATATATACCTCATATATATATATATATATATTCTTTACTGCTATATATATATATATATATATATATTAACCAGACGGACCATCTATGTCTCCCGTTAAGTTACTTTCAAAAAAACACTTTCAACCCTTTATTTTCAAGACTTTACACGCAAATAAGGCAGGAGAGGGAAGGACAAACAAAAAGTATTTTCTAAATATAACAAAACATGGTTCACAAAAGCCAGCGATGTTTGTTTTCAACACAAAAAACTTTTAAATGCTAATATTTTCAATATTTACACATACGTGGGACATTAAATAACTAAGCAAACCAGTATACGAAAAGCGGGTCCAGTACAGAATTATAAATATAATTCAGGGAGACATATTCAGACTGAAGATACAATGTGGTTTTCGTCAGGTAATTTATAACAGGAAAAATTAGACTCAAAGAAAGTATTAAATTATTCAACGTTGTATTTTACCAAATAGGGGGATGTATCTAGAGGTACAGTGTTTCATGTTTTGCTGTCAAATTACTGATAACTTTTTTAAAATGCAGGCCGCTGCCAAACACTGTGGGGATCAGCTGAGAATTAGCAAAATAAGCTAAGGTCACTTTTTCAATAATAAATTTACACTTGCTAAATAGTTGCCTATCTTGCTTTAATGTCTGAAGACAAACAATGTTTAAAACTGGTATTATTGCAGTGTTTGTTAAACTCAAAGTTTATCACTTTAAACGAACAATGAGTTCAAAAAAATGTTAAACATTGACTTACAATTTATGCACAATCTGTTTTAATATTAATGCTCACGATCGTTGGAAGGCGTCATCACACGTAATAAATTCGGAAGTTATTTTGCCTCATGTTTGACATGGATGTATGGTTCCGAAATTTAGGAAGTAGCCTATTACTTCGGCAATTAACGATCATCAATGAATCATAGATCCCCACATCAGGCTCCAAAGTTCAATCAAGCTCCACATCCAGTCTAACTCAATTTAGCCAGTCCGGCTCCCAATTAGTCCCTAAAACAAATAAGTATTAAAACCTTCCCAATTCTTCTATTTTTCCTTAAGAAAATTTGAACTAAAAAAACAAACTTAAATCAATTTACTTGAGTTGTAACAGATATTTCTTTCTCTTTCATACGTGTTTATTCTTTCCTGTTTTCTCAGCACTTAATCATATATATATATTATTATACACATCATATCCGTGAGATGTATAGTAATCTGGTCTTCTTATTGTTTTCCCTCTACCTATAATTCTATTATTTTTCATGGTTGTTTAGTCCCTCAATATATCTCCATTTATGGGTTTGATATGAAACTTGTGACATCAATCCCCCAAAAAAGTCAAAACTTACCATAACCTGCTGTTCATGGCTCAACCTTACTATACAGAACAACATCTTATGTTTTCCACACCATCTCCCATTCTTTTACATGCCCCTTTGTGGGCAGTTGCCCAAATGTGTTATCAATCAAACCAACCCGCATCCTTTGACACCATCTGTTTAAGTTCACCCTTTTCCCCCTCCATATTTACAGTCTTCAAAAGCTTAGCAAGGAGATAAAATTCCCAAGGTCCTAGTACCTGTTGGTTGACAATCTTATAGTGGTCTTTCAAAAAAAACACTCAACCCTTTTATTTCAAGACATCGTAATAAGGTTTGAGTCATCATACCGTTAAGTATTTTCTCCCTTTATAAAACATAGTTGCAAAAAAATTCTTAATCTCTTATTTTTTAACCTAAAAAACTTTTTAAATGCTAATATTTTCAATATTTACATACGTAAGGACGTGTCTTCGTAAAACCAGTATACGAAAAGCGAGGTCCAGTACAGCGAGAATTCATCTGTTTCAAATTGGAGGAACATCATCGAGACTGAAGATACAATGTCAGTTTTCATCAGGGCAATTTCTCTGTTCAGGAAAAATTAGACTCAAAAAAGAAAATAAGTAATTATTAACAGTGTCATTTTAATATGTTATATCTTACGTTTCCACATTGTAATTTTATTTTTTGCTTACCAAGTACACTGATAACTTGTCTTTAAATGTGATGCTGCCGACCTCATTAGGATCCAGCCTTTGATTCAATAATAATGGTTACTTTAGTAATAGAGTTACTTGCTAAATAGTTTAACCTATCTTACTTTTAATGTCTGAAGACAAACAATGTTCAAAATAATTGTCAATGCAAGTGTTTAATTAAATAAGTTTATCTTCAAAACTGACATGGGGTTCAAAAGTTAGTAAAATAATGGCACAGATTATACGTCTGTTTGTCATTATTAATACTCATCAAGTCGTTGGAAGGCAATCTATCCCACGTAATAAGTTCAGGTTGTTTTTATATAATTTAAGCAGGATCATATTCGTTCAAATTTGGGAAGTGACCTATTACTTCGTAGCAATTAACGATCATCAATGAATCATGATCCCGTGAAACCAGGATTCAGTCAAACCACGTCAGTCTAACTCCAATTTAAGCCAAGTCCGGCTCTAGGTAGTCCCTAAAACAAATAAATTATTAAAACCTTCCCTAATTCTTATATTTTTTCTTAAGAAGAGTTGGAAACAAAGCAACAGTCAGTTTGTAGTTCATTGCAGATCTTTCCTTATCTTTGCATGCATTATTTCCCTGTTTTCTCAACCTTAATCTCCCTCCTCTCCTTATTCCTTTCTGCATTATTTACGCCAAGGCAGTTAATGCTGTTGATCTGATTATTGTGGTGCCATCTTTATAATTATTTTTACATTGGTTGTTTAAAGTGCCAATAATATATATATATATACTATACTGTACATATATATATATATATATATATATATATATCTATATATA
>JABUQX010144202.1:7500-29972 GCA_015478945.1 Trachelipus rathkii
GGGCGGGGTACTAATTCCAACTAGGAGTGATCCGATTCCATTATAAACCATCATAATCGATTCAGCAGTATCGATTATGTAGAGATCGAACCCAGACTCGGGCCTTCTAGCTCAATATTAATACAATGCTACAAGTGCTAGAAGCTAGACGAACCAGCTGAACCAGCTGGCTCACCTGTGACGTCATAGGTTCCAAACTCGACCAAACACTACGGCGATTAATCGAATGTTAATTATAGTAATTATTTTCTTTCGATTATTTTTTTCAAGGTATTAAACAAACCAGAACACAGAAAGACGATTTAAAAATCGATTTAGGGGTAAAAGACCTCGATACATCGAATGGAATCATCGGAAATGACCTACCGATCATTTCAAATTTTCAGGAACCAAAAAAACCCCTTTTGGGGAGTTAAAGACCCATAGAACATGTTAAAAAGTCAGAAAACGGTCTTCCGGACCTTAAATTCGGTATAACCGACCTTAATAACCTTAACTATGGCATATCAAACGTCAAAAAACAAAATGTTGCAAAATGTTGCTTTGGAACATTTGCAACATCCGGTTTGCGGTTTGAAATATTTTGCTCCGCTGTCTCCCACCCTTACTACTGTTGCTGCTTTTAAACATTCTCTGTGATAATTTCATTTTCCACAGACGCATGAAAACTTGCCATTTCCTAAATATAATTTTTAATTTACAATTCATATTTACAATATACATTTACAATTTATATATTCAGAATTTGTTATTCGCTGGGAAAATTTATATTATGATTTATACGCTAGTGGAAAATCAATAACCAAAAGAATTTGCTGTATTCTAAGTGTAAGTTATCAATTTTCTCTTTTCGTTACTGCTTATTCTCTCTCTCTCTCTCTCTCTCTCTCTTCTTTTTCTTTCTTTCTTTCTTTCTTCTTCTTTCTCTCTCTCTCTTATATATATATATATATATATATATATATATATATAAAGATATATATATGCTATATATATATATATATATATATATATATATATATATATATATATATATATAGAGAGAGAGAGAGAGAGAGTGATAGAGAGAGAGATATAAACAATATTAAAAAGTTTCTGGAGAAGCTCCTGAGATATATATATATATATATCCATATATATATATATATATATATATATATATATATATATATATATATATATATATATATATATCAGAGGTGACTCCTATACTCGTGCTGCTCGTGCTTAGCACGAGTTAACATTATAGAAACGATCGATCTTTTACAAATTTCATAATGTTACGATAAAATTCTTATTTTTTTGCGAAAATTGGTCAAATGAATGAAAATATTACATAATAAATATAAAAGATTATGTAAAATTGAAACAAAACAAAATCAATTGAAATATTATTTTTCTATCAATTAAAAAATGTGACTATTTGTGCTCTTTTAAAAAAGCTGAGACAGAGAGAGAACGCACCCATGCACGCACTTTGTAATGAAATTGTTTTTGTTTATAAATATATATATATATATATATATATATATATATATATATATATATATATATATATATATATATATATATATATATATATATATATATATATAGTATGAATATATATATTTTGTTTTTTATATATATATATATATATATATATATATATATATATATATATATATATATATATATATATATATATATATATATATATATATGCGTGTACTTTGCCAATGAAATTGTTGTATATTGTTACCTTTGGCATTTATATTTTCGTCTTGCTTCTGCAAGAATTTTGGTTATGTAAAATTTAATTTGCAATTTATATTGTGTTGTGGTTCGTGTGAAAATTTATATTGGGTTTTTATTGCTCTTTGTGAAAATTTAAATTGTAGTTCAAAATGGACAATCAAAACGATGATATTATATTCAATTTAAAAAAAAACACCCTTTAGCAGAAAGAAATATCGTTGAAAAAAACATTTTAAAAAATGGGCGTCTATTATCAGATATTAATGTCTAAAGTAGGAAACAGATCATTTTATGACAGATGGTGCGAGAAAATTGACTGGCTTTGTGGGAGTATTTGTAATGAAAAACTTTATTGCTGGCCGTGTTTGCTATTCCAGCCAAAGACAAGCTTTGGGGTCATGGACTGATTCTTTACAGCCAACCAACACTATTTGGCCGAGCCCTTTCAAAGGAGGGGCCTGGTACAAACATGGAAAAACCCCACCCACCTCCAGCCTATGGGCAAATCTCTCAGGTGAGCACAGACGTGAGCGAGGATTAAATATAGTTGGAAAACAGAAGAAGGCAAGGAGTTCACAGAACAGAAGTAGCAGGAAAGAAAGAGGCACCACAAAGAGAACAAGTCTGGGGTTTTTCAATACTCACGCAAAACTTATGCGAGAGCAAGGCACCCCTTTGTATTGGTGAGACGCAATGGAGTGGTGAATGTGAGCGTCCAACTCCCCGAGCATTCATCGTTGTAGTACCTATAAAGAGATAGTGCGCCATCGTCACGTCGTGCAAGAGATAGAGGCCCAAGAGAGTTGAAAGTAGGGCCGCCTATTAGTCTCTTAGCTTAGACTCAACCCTATCCAGAAGGGTGGAGCCGAGCCGTGAGCCCCTAAATGTGAGAACATTCCGCTGCGAAAAGAATAAGTGTCTTTGAGCATAACTGGAGTAGCTGTGCAGAGAAAAAATTCTGCCACCTGAATGAGAACTCCTGGTGCTTCTTTTGAGCCACATTACAACCATTGAAACAGAGGCTTCCAAAGACAATTGGCTGTTTATGCAAGCACTCCAAGAATAACGCTTTGTGCCGCCCAGTTAGAGCATTAATAGAGCCGTCGAAGGAAATAGAAAGCTTGGGAGGTGTTTTGAGAGGGAGATGTGTTGAGAAGTTGAGTTTTTAAAGAGCTGAATTTCACAAGGTCGGTGACCCCACCGGAAATCCCATCCAGGGATCGACAAGAATAAATTGAAAGTCGAAGATTTGGTGAGGCACCTCTAGGAGCAAAAGAGGGAGCAGATTTCATGAGTAGAAGAGTGGAGTTGAGTCGTCGTGGGTATAAAGAGAGCTGGAAGTACAAAGGCCATGAGATCGTTGATGAAAGTAGAACAAAGTTGGAGATGAACCGAACCTGCGAACACCACAATTACTACAGAAAGAGGAAGAAGTGTCGCCCATCAACGAGTGCCGATATAGAGCGATCGAGAAAACAAGTGCGATAAGCAAAGAGAAAAAGAGGGAAACCAAAGGGGAAAGGGTTTGCAGGAGCAGTGACGCGTGCCAAACCCGGTCAAACGGCTTTTGATATGTCAAGCGCCACTACTGCAAGACTCTCAACATGGTCCCAAGGGGCGGAAGCATCAAGCAAACTCAGTTAGATAGGCCCACAGTCATTCTTCTGAACTATCTTTGAAAGCCATACTGATGATCTGAAAGAAGCGTCGAGACTCAGATGATCCAGAAACAGAGCAAGAAGCAGTTTCCAGAGATCTTAGATAAATACAAGTGAGAATCATAAAAGGAGGTTTGGAAAAGCATCACAGAGCGGCTGCCTTTTTTCGGGATCGGTTGACATATGCGCGCTTCCAGCACTGAGGAAAAGTATTGGTATTAAGACATAGAGAGTAGAGTTAAACGAGGACAGGCGCCAGCTCAGCTACCACTCCTCAAAAACACGGGAGTGAAATGCCAACTGGGCTACTAGTCTTCCTGACGTTCAGATCTTAGCACCCCCATGCACACAATCATGTGTAATTGCTATAGTAAAGATAAGGGAAACCTGGAGAAGCAGGCTTATAAGGAGGAGGACACAGAATCTCAAGTCCCAGGGTAGAATAAGAGCGAAAAAGGAGTACAAAGAGCTTATCTTTCTAAGGAGAAGCTAGCAACAGAACCGCCGATCGAATATGAGAAAGATTTCATAAAGTTCTTAGAGATGTTTTTGGCAAGGGCCAGAAATTTTTATCAGTAGGAGAACCAAGGAGCACTTTCTTTTTAGGGCGCCCTAGCCTGTCGAATATAATCCCTGCAACGATCTCGGAGCAGAATGAAAATTCAGTGCTGAGCGGGATAGGAGAATGGAGAGTTTTTCCATGCCCGATACGCAATGTTTCTCTCCTAATGCGCGAGAACAAGCTCCATCGAATCATGGATTTGGGAGAAAAAATCTAGTTGAAGATGGAAATGAACCCACCATCCCATTGGTGATTACGGCCCCCACCTTTAAAGAGGTGACCGAGGCATTGCCTGAGTCAAAGCTAGTGATTCATTGCAAAGAGTAGTTGGCCAAAAACAATGCAATAATCCCCAAATTAACACGAATAAAGTGCCAGAAATTACGTTTAGGCATGGTTATGGAGCTGCTTGAGAAAAAGTATTATAATTCAAAGTTATAAGATTGTGGTCAGAGTCCTAATAGGAGTATAAATGGTGTATTTATAAGGAGAAGGAGTAGTGGTGAAACATAGTCAAGCGTATTCAAGAATTAGTTAGAATTTATTTGGAATATGTGTAGGTTCCTTTATTAACTGTTCCGTGATTTGTTGGAGAATACTGAATGTTTTTGGCCTCCTTCTCTGCCTGCATCAGTGTGAGAGAGCCCCAACCACTCAGTGTGGAAAATGCTGAAATCTCCCTAAATAGAGGTCAAAGTATTTGGATGGGAAGAGTAACAGTCTCAAAGTGAGAAGTAGTAAGATAGTCAAAAAGAACGTGGAAATTCTGTTCCATTAGGGAGCAGTAGCAGAAACACAAAAGATAAAGATAGTAGTAGGGGAAAAGATTTTTAGCCACAGAACATCGAAGTTAGGAGATTCAAGATTCTCGAGGCGTGTTACAGGAGTCTTTATGTTTATATAGTGGGCACAGACACCACCATTTAGAAGGAAAATATAAAAAGTTATAGTTAGAGATATTAAAGTTTATTGAAAGAATCCCTGTCCAGCTGGGTCTCAGACATAATAGAATATTAGGTTGAGAGTTAGAGAGTTGATGTTCAACAGATTCATGATTAACATTCAGGCCATGAACGCTAGCAAAGTCAATAGAAACCCCGCCTGCGCCCACCCCAACATCTACTTCGACCTGTCATTCGATCAGCCGCTTGCACAAACAAACGGGCAAGCTCTTATAGTGTAAAATTTTTTTACGTTTTCACGTTTGCTCAATCCACAAACACACACACACGCACGTACACACACACACACACACACACACACACACACACACACACACACACACACACACACACACACACACACACACACACACACACACACACACACACACAAGCGATTGTATAAAAACAAGAAAAATAAAAAAAAAAGTTAAAATTAAAACCCAAATTAAAAGTACCCTAAGGTGATGGTAAACTACATTTAAACCATAAAATTACACTTTAAAACATTATATATTAATGAAAGAAATCTTTAAAATAAAAATCATAATTACTATAACTAATATCTTTAAAAAAAAAAAAAAAAAAAAAAAAAAACATAGCCAAAACTAAAAATTCAATATTTTAAATATTTTTTGGCGGAAGTTCACATTTATTATATAAAGGCAGTAAATACTATAGACACTAAGCAAGTAATAAACACTAAAACAACACTAGGACACATTAAATCAAAATGACTGTATAATTGTAACTCCCTGGCTTAGAAGTAAACTTTACAGCAGGGGTGGGGAACCTTTTTAAAATGGCGTGCAATTTTTAGAAAGATTTTTCATTATATAAATATATATAA
This sequence comes from Trachelipus rathkii, assembly GCA_015478945.1. Classification (NCBI taxonomy): domain Eukaryota; kingdom Metazoa; phylum Arthropoda; class Malacostraca; order Isopoda; family Trachelipodidae; genus Trachelipus; species Trachelipus rathkii. Next base: position 13,249 of record JABUQX010144202.1, read on the forward strand.
GTATATATATATATATATATATAAGTTATATATATAGTATATATATATATATATATATATATATATATATATATATATATATATGGATATATATATATATATATATATATAATATTTATAATATTTTTCTCTTCCGAAAATGAGTCAAAAAGAAAAAGTAAAAATAAGTCCGAAATAAAAATAATAATTATATGTCAAACAGGTCGCGGGCATAAAATATTAAGCCGCGGGCATAATTTTGCCCGCGGGCATGAGGTTCCCCACCCCTGCTTTACAGGATAAAACTGATACAGGATACTCTAATTTTAGAAATATATTAAGTGATTCAAAGCATCATGCTAAGTCTCACGGCCATTTGCAAAGCTATAAGTGCCTAAAGTCTTTTTGGTTATGTCAATATCGAATGTGCTATCAACAGATCAGTTCAGATAGAGAGAGACAATCATAATAAGCTTGTAAAAGAAAATAGAGATTACCTAGATCGATTAATTACTGCTGTTTTATATCTCTGTAAGCAAGAGTTACCACTAAGGGGTCACGATGAAGGAAGTAATAGTTTAAATAAAGGAAATTATCGGGAACTGTTAAGCTGCTTTGCAGGAATGGACAGTGTTTTTGCATCAAGATTATCAGCTAAAGAAAATTCACATCATTTCACAGGAGTCTCTAGTACTATTCAGAATGACATAATATTCGCTATCGATACTGTTGTTGGCAGAGTAATTCAAAATGAGATTGAGAAGGCCCCCTATATATCTGTACAAGCAGATGAAACAACAAACTGTGGTACACACGCACAGTTATCTATAGTAATAAGGTATGTTGCACAACATAATATCAAGGAAAGGTTTATTGGTTTTTATGATGTTAGTGAAGATAGAAGTTCTTCAAAATTAGCCGATATTATAGAAAGTGTCTTAGAATCATATCCTGATGCCAAAAATAAATTAGTCTGCCAGACGTATGACGGTGCTGTTGTTATGGCTGGCGAACTGAATGGCGTTCAGGCAAAACTGCGTTCAAGGGGTTTTAAATATGCCTATTTCATTCACTGCTATGCCCATAAACTAAACTTAGTGTTAAGCAAACTCTCAGAGAAAATAGCAGTGGTTAAAATATTTTTCTCTAATTTGCGTGCCTTTAGTAAATTTACATCGTCAAGTACAAAAAGAAAAGCTATTTTCCGTGAGTTTAATATTAGTATACCCAGTTTATGCGAAACAAGATGGTGTTATAGATCAAAAACAATTTCAGCGATTAAAAGACATAGAGATGCTTTGAAAAAAGCACTACAGACCATTTTAGATAACAGTATTAAATGGGATGAAGATACCCTTAATGAAGCTGATAATTTACTTACAAAATTATATGATTTTGGTTTCATGTTTTTTGTTAACAGTTTTGACAGTATTTTCTCTCATGCAGAAAAATTGTTTGAAATCTTACAGTGTAGACAGCTGGATATGTTATTTGCACACCAAAAATTATCGGATTTCACTGAGTTTATTAGGAACAAACGACTTGATGAAGAGTATGAACAAAATTTCCAGGAAACACAGAGCAACATTGAGGAGGAAACTTTTCATTCCCCCCATGGTACTAGAACAAGAAAATATCCAGTAAACTATAAAGCAATTTACTTTGAAATAATAGACAATATACTAGTTGGTCTAGAGGAAAGATATTCCAACATTCAAGAGTTTTCTTTCTTCGACTTGATCGACGTCAGCAAATTTGAGGAATTTGCCGAAAACTTTCCATTGAAAAATTTAATGCACTGCAATCAAAATATCCAAATTTGATTGATTATAAAACACTAATTTGCGAGCTTAAGTATATTTACTCCGATAGTGACTTCAAGAAATGCAAATCTGCAAATGTTCTTTTAGAACTATTTCATAAACTCGAACTGCTGACTGCTTTTCCAGAAAGTACAAAATTGCTTAAAACTTCTCTATTAACATTACCAGTGATCCGTTTCCCCCTAAACACGAGCAGTTTCTTTTCTGTTCTTGATCGCAAATCATTTTTAAAAATAGTATGACTCCGCTTATCTATTCTGTCTCTAGCCAGAATATCAATCGAAAAGGAAATAATAATTGAGCTTGAAAAAGTTAAACGAAAGTTTTAAAAGAATTTCTGTTTTAACAAGGCGACTGGAATTAGCGTATAAATAAGAGTCTCGTTTAACTTTATTGTAAATATGTATATATGTGAGGGAGAGAGTATATGATATATATATATATATATATATATATATATATATATATATATATATATATATATATATATATATATATATATATATATATATATATATATATATAGGCTATATATATATACATATATATATATATATATATATTGTTACTGGTCAATAATAATATTGGGCCTGAGCCACCGTACTCGCGTGGAGGCCAATATGGTTTTCCCACCGTATATCCAGAAAGAACAGCAGGTTTTCATCAATATATTTCTACAACACCCACATAAAGAACAATCTCGAAAATGTTCAGTACATAAATAAATGAATAAATAAGTACCCAAAATCTCCTACCCTGGCTAGCCAAAACAATTCCCCGAAAATATCAATAAATCCTAAATGCATGAAAGACAATAATAATCCCTGAAAATATCAGTAATCAATGTGTATAAAGAATGTAAATGTTTCATGAAGTGATATCAAATCAATCTATCGCTTAAAAATATGTAATACATTCCATGGGACAGACTGTTTAACAGTATATAACCGGGACTCACTATATCAATGTATCGGGATCACACCGTATATAAGTGGGGAATTCAAAGTATTCACCTAAGGATCTCACAAAAACCCTCACAAACGGTAACTTTAGTACTTAATAAAGTTTAATTAGTGCTCTAGGGCATATAATAAAAACAAACGATATCAAACTTCCTTTGATTCCTGGGTGAAGGTGGGGAGTACCACTCTGGCACCCTCCCGGATCCAGTGAAGATGGGGAGTACCACCTGTGGCACCCTCCCACCAGTGAAGGTGGGGAGCCCACTGCAGACCCTCCCGGGATCCAGTGAAGGTGGGGAGTTCCACTGGGCACCCCCTCCTAATCCAGTGAAGCTTGCAAACCTCAATGCTGAAGTCCAGTATAAATCCTTCCAGGTTGGGGCAACCTTACAGGTAAACCCTGATTTACAAAAATCCGTCCAGGTTGGGGCAACCTTACAGGTAAACCTTGATTCACTAAAATCTTTCCAGGTTGGGGCAACCTTACAGGTAAACCCTGATCCACAAAAATCCGTACAGGTTGGGGCAACCTTACAGGTAAACCTTGATCCACAAAAATCCGTACAGGTTGAGACAACGTTACAGGTAAACCCTTACAAAAATCCTTCCAGGTTGGGGGCAACCTTACAAACAAAAGTCAGATGGTCCTGGTATCTGTCCCCTTGAAATGAAAATATCCAACATCAGGTATATTCACAATATTTACAATATCATACGCAATAGAAATACTAATACTACTACTACTACTACTACTTATTTATTACTTACGATCATTTACTACTACTACTACTACTACTCACTACTACTACTACTATTACTACTAATGATAATAATAATAATAATAATAATAATAATAATAATAATAATAATAATAATAATAATAATAATAATAATAATAATAATAATAATAATAATAATAGCCTCAAATGCAATTTATGATTGTTGTCAGCTATCTTAGGAATTTTAATAATGACAATTTTCAATACTAAAAATGGAAGTAATTATAATAATACAATTATATATACAAACAAACCATAAAAAAAATACACACACACACACACACAATAATACCCGACTGTTATTATTTAAAACACTATAAATCACAAATATTATATCACATTCACGCAATACCATCATCCGAACAAACATACAGATAAACATGTTACTACAAATAATAATAATATGAATAATAATAATACAATAATAATAATAATAATAATAATAATAATAATAATAATAATAATAATAATAATAATAATAATAATAATAATAATAATAATAATAATAATAATAATAATCAAAATTCAAACCTTGTACACACACACTATTCTCTCTTGTACACCGAGAACTTTTACCACTCTGCACCATGTAAATCTATTAATCACATAACAGCTTTTAAATCCGTTAGTTTAGTGGTTTATATTTACTATCCAAATTACTTCCACATTCGTCATTTTACCTCCAATATAGATCTCAAACTCCACCTTAACCTTACTTTCCATTTTTCCTCATAACCTCGTGATCCTGGTTGCTAGTGGCAAATGTCCACAAAATAACATGATAACACTCCAATAATGGTCTCATAGGTAAAATAACCTGATACGAGCCCGGTGACAACTAATCACGAAAAATAGCATTATATCACTCCAATAATAATAAAACACCTCAAATTTCCTCAGAATATCTTATCAATCGAATATCACATTTTTCCATCTTTTAACTCCCCTCAATCACAATTTTAAATACCATTTCTACTTCTGGTCCAAACTATTCCAGTGCTAACCAACTTTGACATCTAGCAACCTTGATATTCAATGTTATTCCATTATTAAACAGATTTGACCTAACTCTTACATAAAATTTATTGGCAGAAAATCGCCTATCTAGTTTTTTACTGTTACAAAATAATTAGTTTACCTACTCCAGCTTATGAGGGAGGTTGATGACTTTTGAATACGGCTTACGTAAAACCTTAATAGCAAACCAATTGCAACAAACTTCTCCTTCTTAAATACCTGTGGAATTCACTCTTTATTGTCACCACTTATAACATAAAGTCACTTAAACTATCCCACTTGTTTATGGGATCTTTCTTAGGACGTAACAGTTTTGGTTGTCCTGGGATAATGCCAAATGAGTATTTCCCAATGCTCCCACGCGCTACAACTCAAATTAGGTGGTTGATTTCATCTGCTCTATCATACAACTTCTCCCCTCCAAAATTGTGAAACAATCTTAAAAGAAAGAGGATTAAAAAAATAACAGTGCCACCCACATATCTTACCCCATCCTCCTCCCTGCTGATGCTCTCCTTCGTGCTTCGGTCCTTTCTCATATCTCGTGATAAATTCTCCTCATTACACGTTTGGCTGTTCCGGTACCGTTCCTCTCGACCTTGTTAATGGTGCCCTGTAGATATCTTCTGGTTCTGATGCCCTCCGATGGTGCTGCTCTTCACACTGGCATCAATCATCTGCTCTTGACCATAACGGAGTAATGAAAGCTCCTCACTGCACTGTGTTCTGTTCTCCGAACTTTCTGGGCTGGTCACCTTGATATTAACCTCTCCTACCTCTTCCACCTGTTCCTCCACCTGGTCTTCCTCTTGTGTCTCGCTGTCTACTTCTTGATTCTCAGTAGGGATCACTGCAGCACTGTTCCTCCTTCTGGAGCTCTAGCACTCGATATGAAGCGCGAAATATTAGCAGGCCTCGAAACTGGAATAGCATTCCGGGCGTACGGGATGGGTGACGAATCCGCGTGCACCTCAGCTCCGGTGATGCAGGGTCACCCGAGGCCGCCGGCTGGTCGCCATGGTTCTTGGGCTCAAACCCGAGATTGAGTTGCCTAACGGCTAATCATCGATCCAGGTGTTCGATGCGCGTGAGAGAGAGAGAGAGCGCGCAGCCAGGTACAGCGTAGTGGGCAGTACACATACATTATTATTACATCGAAGATTCGATGCTGGAAGTAAATAGTATGTGGGTCGAGGTATCCGTTTTCCCAGGGCGGAAACGCCTTTACGCACCCGACTCGACTCCGATTCCGACTCCGACTGACGCCGGCTCTGCCTGGTTCGCTTCCCGGTCAACACTGGTCCGAAGAGTGATCCCCAGCGTATCCACCCTGTTTGCCTTCAACTCCCTCTTCTTTGAGTATCGCTGAGACTCGCCGAGCCACCGCACGTTAAGGCTCGCACCGGTCGGTCGCACGCTTCCTGGTTCATGACTCCACATCTATACATAACTAGAGTTGGTCGTATCGCACAAATTTGGATTGGTGCCAGATGATGCCGTACTTCCTAAACATGGATGATAAGAAGACTGGCCGCCGGAGCGGAAATTTCACCCATTGCAAAGTACTAAATGCCAGAAGGCGAGTTCTGCGAGAGGATTCAGAGTTTCTAGAAAGAATCGGCATTGGAGTTCGAAAGAGCCGTCGGCACCGTGCCGGTTACTGCGGCGCCCAGCTGAACAGTCGTGGCAACGCGGTTATGCGCCGCATTGGGATCTACTGAACACGCCTCAGAATCATCAAGAAAAAGATAAAAATAAAAAAAAAAGCAAATAAATAAATAAATAAAATAAATAAATAAATAAATAAAATAAATAAATAAAATTTTTACACTTTTTATGTTTATAACTTACAATTTGATGTTTTGATAAAAAGCAGTAAATCACCAAATCAAATCACTGTCTGTTCTTCTCTTCCTTGATCATTCAGATTCATTGATTAAGGTCGTAGCCTTACTAAATTGTAATGTTTTGCGCCTCTAGCAGTAAATTGGCCAACAAAATCACCATCCAAATAAAGGCCTGGTCACTCATGACTTCATTCTGATCTGGCTGATCTATTGATCTATTGATCTCATGCATTTCGAGTATCATTTGAATAAATATATAACATAAATCGCTCTTATACAAAGATCGTGACAATAAGGTGCTTAGCCAACAAAGCTGTATCAATAAAACTTACTACATCACCCAACCATGGTTATAGTGACCTACAACGATTAAACCCATCATCTAAACAGTTATCAAATGGTTAACATTAACAAAGTTCCATTACTTTAACGTAAGAATTAATGCTGATGCGTAAAAATGTACCTGGTTTCGTTGTTAATATCTTGCCACGCTAACGTTACCTGGCACTGATGGCGCAACTAGCGTGTTCTATCACAATATTGCTGGCCATCATACGATCACATCAGCGTCTGCCCATACAGGTTTCTACACAGCACAGACGAACATGAATCCAAGAGCCACGTATTAAAGACGCAACATACCCAGCACATTATGAATGGGCGCCTGCTGCAAAGGTCCTGGCCACTCAACACCGTGCCGTCAGAGCCCAAACGGGATCGGCTCACAAGCGATCGGGCATACCCTAACATGCCTAGTAATTATCACAGACTGCAGCGCTAACGTAACAAAGCCATAACATAATTGTTAGAACCAAGAATAATACTAACGATATAAACCTCCGACATTCGCAGCACAAACTGGTATCCAAATCTTAGTCATCAGTGGGGCGTAATTCAACAAAGCTCGGGCAAAACACGCGCGGTTCGCTCATACCTTTGCTTCGTCGCGTCAACATGACAATGGTTTGAAAGATAATACGCAATGCGCTAACAAAATTTAAGCATGGAATTGTACCCAACCAATACAGGTATGCTGGCCGGTAAAGATAGTCGTTTTTTACCGTTGTAAAGCTAAACCATGAACATAACATAATAAATAGCTATCATTAACAACTTAAACACGTGAACTGAGGAAAGTAAAACGTGCCTTCTCATTTTTGGCGCCCTGGCGGGTTTTTTCATTGAAAACAACGTTATATAAAATACATAAAAACATATAAACATTAGCAAAACAGCGGTTTATTTTAACATATTAATTATCTAATCAGAAGACAAAATAAGCTGCGTTCTATATCTCTTTCAATTAATACTTTTTGAAAGTGACGTAACTCAGGTCGTTTTCAGCAGCGAACCATTTTTTCAAAGCATGATTTTACTGGTAAGGTCATTTTCCATGCAGGCAAATTTCATTCCAGCTGAGCAGTTGGTTGCCATTCTGCCGCACAGGCCGGAAATCCTCACACGTTTGCGGAAATATCGCGATCACAACATGATTTGGGCAGCGTCCTCGCCAACATCGCGCTGTTTTTTGCAATGCTGTATTATTCAGATGTTCGAACTGCATGCTGGCCCGAGCTGTCACACATCGATGGTCAGGCCGCGTACATCGCGGGTTTTAATATCGTCACACGATGTAAACACAACGCTCCGGCTTCCAGAACCTCTTCACGTTGTTCTTCAGCTGTGAAGGCGCCACTATTAGTTTCATACGGATGATTACATTTATCCTTTCTATCCATCCTTGCGTAATACTGACGCAATCTGATGAACCCCTTTCGGGGACCGAAATATTTAATGGTAAGTAAGTCTATTATCAAACCTTTCGATGCGAAATAGCTGGGCAATGTGGCCGGTGGTCCATCTGGCTGACGACAAACAGCGGCCGACATCGAGTTTCGTGAAAATAGTCAACACAAGCTTAGATGCAGGAAGATGTCATCGGGCAGCACAGCGAGCTGATGCGGAAAGGCGAACAATTTCGCCGTAATGAGATTCTTTTCAACCAATCAGAAGAAAGTAAACAAGAATACGACGTACGAACGAACCATCAACTCAAAAGGGTATATATTCTCGACAACAAACAACAACAAACAACAATAACAATAACAACACAATAATAACAATAAACAATATCAGCAACAACAATACGGGTCATCAATACATATACAGGGTCGGGCGTTCTTTATAGTAATATCAACGACGCACACAGTGTTTATTGGCGCTGGGTCGACCAGAACTGCAAGCTAGCCTCCGATTACTGCCTACGCACGGCCAAATATTAACATTAACAAACGATGCTTAACAATAGTAAACTGTTGATAATACCATAATAAAAACGGCCCTATTTGACTTTTTCGCCATACCTTCTAACGCATCACGCTAATTTTTACATAACATCGCGTAAGATATCAAAATTTAGCATCATAGCTGACAACAAGATATTAGCATCGGAACAGGCCTTCTATCAACTTCGGTATGGCCCAATGGTTCAAACGTTTTAACCAAACATAACATGTGTCAAATTATCATTGACAGCAACATAAAAATGGGAATAAATATCACGCGTGCAATAGTTACTGATTTAGCAGTAAATCGTGCGTAAATCAGCAAACAAACACCCACCAAACGCCATTCAATTTATCCAGCGACCCATTGACCAGGCCTCCGCTCTGATCGGTCATAAGACGATTATTCCGTCAAAATCTCTACAGACCAATTCATCACACTGAACTATGAACTGACACCATTCATCAAACACACGTCTCGAATATCAGCTTGAACTGAACAAACGCAAATTTAGCGGGGGCCGAGGCCATCAAAAAGCTAATCTCCAGATCACGTTTTCTAATATCAGCAGCCAAAAACAGTGGCATCTGTTAAAACTGTCATTACCAGTCAGTGCTGGCTCGCCTCGTCATAGTAATACTTAACATAATAACAATTTTGTGTTGAATATTTGTATTTGAGCACCAGCAGACGAGCAACAGAATACTTTCTTTGCAGCCCCAGGCCCGAAGTGTGAATCTGAGAGTGGGGATCACCCCCGAAGGTGGCGGCTACACGCTCCGAAGGAAGGGTAAAGTCGCAGCCCTTCGGGCTGAGGCCCAAAACCCGCTTACACCCCTTCGGGGTGATCCCCCCTCTCAGGATTCACACCCTTTCAAGGGGCGCATCCTTTTTCTTGGGAGGTGGTGTGTTGCTTTAGATACTCTTGTTAATGAAACCCAGTTTATTCGTAAGTTAGGTACGTTATGTTAAATACTATGACAGGGTGAAATTAACACTGATTTGGTATGAGAAATGATGAGTTTTGTAAGATATTACTGTGTTGGCTCGGACGATGATGTGTTAGAAACGTGAGCCTAGGTTAAGTTTTGTTGAGTAATGTTAGGTTTGCCCGAGAATTTTGCTAATGTCTACGTTTATTCATAGTTCAAATGATGTTATACTTGAGACGAATGACACTTTGATGAAGATAGTGTCAATTAATAGTTCAAGATGCTGGTATCTTTGTTAGATTGGTCACTTTGTTGAGGGATTTTGTTAGATAATACGTCTTTACCTGTTGCTTGATCCAAAATGATACTGAAATATGACCTGAATCAATAGGTCGATAGGATCATAGTCGGGCGGATGGGTAGGGGGACCGCAGGAACAAGTGGCTTTTGATTTACTGATTTACTGATTTACTGCTTTAAAAATCAGTAAACTATTACGCTTTACCGTGATATTTTATTCAAAGAACTTAAGTTTATATACTTGTTAAAGATGATAAAAAAAAATTTTATTTTTATGTTATGTTTGGTTAAACTTTGTTATGTTTGCAATTATTCGTTTGGGATTATGATATTTAGACGGGGTTATGATGAATTTTTTTGTTTAATATTACGAAGTTGATGTGTAAAAATTTGTTACATTAGCAATATATTTGTTGTCAGTATGATGCCAGATATGGTTTATATTTCCAATTTTTATGAATATTATGGATGTTAATGTAAAATTACTGATATGTTAGAGATATGCTTCGAAAAAGTAAGTGTGAATAGGTTTACGTTTTGTATGAAGTGTTATATAGTTTACTGTTGTTAAGCGCGGAAGTTTGTTAATGTTAATAGTTTATTCATGTGTACAGGTTTTGCCATTGTACAATATATTCTTAGTTCTTGGTCTATGTTATGTTAGATTTATTAATGTGAAAACACTGTTATGTTAGCACATATTCGTTGGATTAGCATATAAAGAACTTATTTTTGTACTATGTTGGTTGTTGTTGTTGTTGCTGTTGCTGTTGTTGCTGTTGTTGTTGTTGTTGTTGCTAAGTTGTTGTAGTTGTTGTTGTCTAACGAGAATATATACCCTTTGAGTTGATATGGTTCGTTCGTACGTCGTATTCTTGTTTACTTTCTTCTGATTATTTGAAAAAAAGAATCTCATTACATTTAAGGGTTGTTTACGCATACGATTTCCGTCGGACATTTTTCGTTGTGCTGGTACGATGACATCTCCTCTCATCTCTAAACCTATTGTTGATATTTTCACGAGGAGTTTTGTTATTCCCAACGATGTGTCATTTATATTTAATCGTCAACCGGATGGATACCGATACATTACTTGTATTCCATCCAGAGGTTCAAATAATAGACCCTTATTCATTTGTGTTGAAGAGTTCATCAAGATTATCAATATTGCAGCATGATGGATAGAGGATAAATGTGTGTCATCTGATATATCGACTAACAGTGAAATATCTAGCTGGAAGATAACGTGAGAGGTTCTAATAGAATAGACGTTGTGTTCTCATCGTGTGACGATATTAAAACCCTTGGATGTACGCAACTACTGGAAACCCATCGATTGTGTGACCTTCAGACATACGTGTATAGGTTTCACAGTTCGAACATCTGAAAATATTACAGCATTGCTTAAAATAAAAAACGAATTAACATCGCATCTTAACGATGCTGACATACTTGAGGACTTAATACTTATAACACATGGTGTAATCTTGATATTTACACTAAAACATGTGGTTTCCCGTATAATGCAGTATACAGGAATGCTTTAATAACTATCAGCTTGGATGAATTTACTTCTCTCTTGTATGAGAGAATGAGTGCTGTTGAATCAAAATATGCTGAAAAATGGTTTAGTGCTGCTGAAGGCATTTATAGTTACATCCTTTCAATGGTGTTAAATCTTTTTTTAGAGAGATATACAGAATCCTACCCAACTTGAATCCTGTGTTCTCTGGATTAGATGAATTAATATATTTAAAAATAGACTTTGTCTCTGCATTTATATGTTTTTATGTAATTGTTTACCGTTGGTTTTAATGAAAATTGTATGTTATAAAAATGAAAACTTGTTTTACTTCCTCGTATGTTCGCTGACTACGTTGTTAATGATAGCTGTTTATTCGTCTGGTTGTTGTGTGTTACATATGTCTCTTCTTCTTCTTTGTTTAGCTTACAGACTTGCAAAAACTTTACGTTGTCGTTCTACTCATTATGTATTATGATGGTTAGGCACGGTTATTATTGTTAAAGAATACTGTGCAACTGCTAAATTAACATTGTTTGTTGATCGGTTTCATAAGGTGTGAACGGATTATGTTTTTTGCTTTGTTAGTTACCTTTTACTGATGATAAGTTTGGAACTTTGTTAATGCACAGTTTATTCTGCTTGGGATGTGTCAGTTTGTCGTTGTATATTAGTATTTTGGGCACCTGTATAATGTTATGTTGGCTTTATTAATGTGAAACTTTGTTACGTTACATATTTTCACTATATTCAGCGATTTATATTTAGGTATGTTAGAGATATAAGCTTGATCGTGTGAATGTTACGTTTTTGATGTTATGTTAGTTACTTTAAGTTAAATGTGGACCTTTGTTAATGTTAACAGTTTATTCAAGCGTGTAAGTTGTGTTAGGTTTGTCTTTGCAATATCATTTTCTTTAGTTCGCGTTCCGTCACAAGCTTGTGGCTTTATTGATGTGTGGAACCTTATTACGTTAGAGTATATTCGTTGATCAGTATGATAATTAACCAATGTTGTGATAAATTTTGCTAAATGTTACTGTGTCAGTGTAAGATTAACGTTAATATGGTAGAGATATCCTTGAAAAAGTAAGAATAGGTTACGTTTTGCATGCAGCGTTAGTTACTTACTGGTGTTAAGTGTGGAACTTTGTTAATGTTAACCATTTATTCTTGTTTAAGATGTGTTGGGTTTGTCGTTGTGGGTTATATTCATAGTTCAGATGATGCTAAGTAAGTTTTATTGATGTGAAAAACTTGTTACGCCAAAGTATAATGTCTGATCTTTGTATAAAGAATTTGATTTTGTTATGTTTATCTCAAAATGATACTGAATGTGACTTGAATCAATAGATCAATAGGATCAATAGATCAAGAATGGTCATGAGGGTGACCGGATGCTGGCTGGATGGTGGTTTGATTTAATGATTTACTGCTTTAGGGTATGTAAAACGTTACAATTTTAGTAAAATTTTGACCTTAATCAATAGATCAATAGATCATGATGGTCAGGAGAAGGTAGTTGGATAGTGGTTTGATTTAGTGATTTACTGCTTTAGGGTATGTAAAACATTTTTTACATAAAAATTTGACCTTAATCAATAGATCGATAGGATCAATGATCAAGCAATTGGACAGAGGATACAGACAGCTTCGGATTTTAGTGATTTACTGCTTTAGGGTATAAAAGATCTACAGAAAATTTAAAATTTGACTCCAACCACAGATCAATATATCTGATGGTCAGAGAGGGAGGTTTGATAGTGGCTGACTAGTGATTTACTGCTTTAGGTATGTAAAACGTAAATTTGTGTTAAAAACTTAAAAGCAAGAAATTTATTATTTATTTATTTATTTATTTATTATTTATTTAATTATTTATTTATTTTTTTATTTATCTTTTTCTTTGATGGTTCTGAAACCATTATTTTCGAAATTTACAGATCCAATAACATATATATAAGCACATCAATATTGTTGTTATACGACTGTTTATTAACTAGGCACCGCAGTGGCTCCAGCACTGGTGCCGATGCCAACTCCTCAGATTCCAATACCAATTCTTTCTAAAAATTTGAATCTTCTCACCAAATTTCAGCCTTCACAGAACATTTAATTTTTACTGGGCCCTCTCTGGGGGACCCCTGGGGATGTGTAACATCATCCATGACTAGGGTACGTCATCATCTAACACCACTCCAAATTTTAACATGACTCTAACTTATATAGATATAGGTCGGAACCAGAGGCGCGGGTGCGGTGCGGTGCGGACCGGTGCAGTGCCGTGCAGTGCCTCGGAGTCGCTGAAGCAGGCGCAAAAGGTTTGAACACCAGAAGTGATCCTCTTCGGGGATCACTTCTTCGAACCGGAGCCGGAGTCTGAACCAAACTGCGGCTGAGCCGGAGCCGGAGCCGAGCCGGAGCCGGAGCCGAGCCGGAGTCGGAGTCGGTTAACTGCTTGGGTGAGCAGTTTCCTTACAGGAACAAAGTGATTTCAGATTCGTTTCTCTTCGAGAGAAAACGAATCTTCGACGTAATAATAATAATAATTGTATGTGTATGTGTACGCGCGCGCGCGCAAGCGCGCGCTCTTCTCCTCACGCGCATCGAACATCTGGATTTATTGATTAGCCAGTTAGGCCAACCCAATCTCGGGTTTGAAAGCCAAAGCGTATAACGCGCGTGGCGTAATATTACCCTTTGGGGTGACCCCCTCTATATTGATCCAGACTTGAAATTACATGATCTGGTCCCTTATCCCATGATATGATTATATTCAAGCTCTTCAGACCAAGTAACTCTTATTCCTTCATATCGAGGGTGCTAGAGCTCCGGAGCGGGCAATACTACTACCCTAGGTTTCCGATTGATGTCCACTCACCTTATCTGAACTCCCAAACCATTTCTCTCTCACTGCTCACTGATCTGCAGCACCGAACGTGTAAATCATATCTTCTCGGGGAACGCTATTGATTTTCAAATGCCGTAATATATATTCACTCTCTCTGTCTATTACCTGAGCCCAATCTCATCAGGAACCACTTCAAGCTGTTCACCCTGTATCAAACCTCGGTAGCATCATGCTGTACTCCAACCGTTTGTAAAATTTTTGTGTTCACCAACTCTATCCTCTTAGTTTGAAAATTGATTACATTTCTTTTGTCATTTGCTCCTGTACTACTTGCTTTTTACGGATATGCGCCATAATGCATTATTTACTATTATGGTCACTTATGTAATTAGTTTCAGTGCTGACTGTTGAATGAGTGTTATAACGCTTAGAGCAAACAATTTTTTCATTTATTCCTTGCTGAGTCGAGAGTATTTAGCTCCATTGTCAACTCTTCTTTTTTCATTAGAAATATACCAATTAGTTTTATCACAGCTTATTTTTGCCTTCAGGGAAGATCCAATATTTAAGTTAGGGCTGAGCCCACTCTCCCCACCCCTAAAATGGACATAAAATTCGGAATTATCAGTTTGATTTTGAATCCTATAAACACACTGGGAACCATATAGCTTTTTCCTCTAAACATGTCGTGCTTTAGATAGTTTTGTAAGTTCATAGTCATTCTTTCAGGATTTTTTCAGTTCTTTTAAACCCAGTAGTTTTTGATATTTTTACATTCAACTCTCCATAATTTTTTTTTTCGAAAACAGACTTTTAAACCCTTTGAAACAGGCATAGATGTCTCACATTGAATACAAAAAGTCACAGCACTTTTGATTTAGTTTTGAGCTCATAATCCAATTTTTGTAAAATTACACTCTTTGTTTTGAAATGAAAAATTGGTGATACTTTTTTCTGCTCGTGTGAAATGGATGAAATTTTCAGGCATATGTAGTCGGGGGGAAATGCACATTTTTTATTTAGATAGTTTCTTTGTATATATGAATAATCTAAATAATAAAAGCTTAAAAAATGTTATCTTATGTTTTTTAAACAAATTAGATTTGACATTAATATATCCCTTAATCTCCGTTTGCCTAATTTTTCTGAGTTTAGTGATAAAATATGATTTCTTTTTATTGGTCACTATACAAAACATTAAACTTTTATGGAAACATATAGAAATCAGCCGCAGAACACTATATAAATCATTTATAATTAAATAATATATATATATATATATATATATATATATATATATATATATAAGTATATAGGTATATATGTATATACATGGTTAAGGTTGGTTATGAGATATAGAAGAGTATATAGAGAGAGTATATGAGTATATATATGAGGAGGTAGAGTATATATAGAAGAAGATATATGCTATATATATATATATATGCATAGTTATATATATATATATATATATATATATATATATATATATACTGGGAGGTGTATATGCAAATTTTAAAACTTTAAAGCGCAAACGCAAAAGCGCAAAGTGGAAAACTTAGTCCGCAAGGCAAAGCGCCCAATTTTTCAATTGGTCCGTATGAAAGTACATGTCCACATCAATTTTTTGAAAATCACAAATTTAAGAGCAAAAATTTAAAAATATGCATTTAAATATTTAAAAGAAGAATTATTAAAAATTCTTAATTGAAAGATGTAAATATATATAACAAAAATGAGAAAGAGATTTTATTAATGTTATTCAATTACTTCCAGGATCTTCCTCCTCGCTCTTCTCTTGCATTCTGAATAGGGCCATATTCCCTTTCTAAAGATAAACTTTTCAAAATTGCTGGATGCCATGGCTTTCCCCTTTGTTTCAGAATCTTGTGAGCCTTACCAACAACCTTTCCATGGCTGCTGAGCTGGGCAATGGGCATTATAATTTATTAAACAAGTCCACTTCAGACCTCCTGGGTATCTGCCATCACTGGAAACAGCAGGTCTGTAGAGAGGGTACTGTGGGTGAACATTTACCAGAGCATCTAGCATCAACATTTATGTCCCAACTTCTCCTCCAGAGGTGACTGCTGCATATATGGGCCACTACAGTCATAAAAAGAGTTAGAAACCGTAATAAACGCTCAAATCTTTTTTGAAGTTTCATCCGTACATCTTGTCAGTGTATTGTGAATATATATGTAATGTATACCTGTATATATATATATATAGGCGGTAGTATGGAGAGGGTGGTGGCGGTATATATATATATATATATATATTATTGCTATATATATATATATATATATATATATATATATATATACATATATATATATTGAAGTTATGCAACGAAAAACGCGAAAGCGTTTCAATGATAAATGCGAAACAAGCTAAACACCCAAATCTGAACTGAACGAAGCAAC